>JAYMDG010000035.1:0-202500 GCA_036872995.1 Hymenopellis raphanipes
AACGGATTCTTGATTTGAGAGTCCGTCGAGTATCCGGACACTACAGAGCAACGTCCAACCACTGCTTCAAACTCTGCTGGCTTGTCTGGACACAGGATATGTAAACGGATTCTTGATTTGAGAGTCCGCCGAGTATCCGGACACTACAGAGCAACGTCCAACCACTGCTTCAAACTCTGGTGGCTTGTCTGGACACAGGATATGTCAACGGATTCTTGATTTGAGAGTCCGTTGAGTATCCGGCACTACAGAGCAACGTCCAACCACTGCTTCAAACTCTGCTGGCTTGTCTGGACACAGGATATGTCAACGGATTCTTGATTTGAGAGTCCGTCGAGTATCCGGGCACTACAGAGCAACGTCCAACCACTGCTTCAAACTCTGCTCTCTTGTCTGGACACAGGATATGTAAACGGATTCTTGATTTGAGAGTCCATCGAGTATCCGGACACACAGAGCAACGTCCAACCACTGCTTCAAACTCTGGTGGCTTGTCTGGACACAGGATATGTAAACGGATTCTTGATTTGAGAGTCCATTGAGTATCCGGGCACTACAGAGCAACGTCCAACCACTGCTTCAAACTCTGCTTTCTTGTCTGGACACAGGATATGTAAACGGATTCTTGATTTGAGAGTCCGTCGAGTATCCGGGCACTACAGAGCAACGTCCGACCACTGCTTCAAACTCTGCTTTCTTGTCTGGACACAGGATATGTAAACGGATTCTTGATTTGAGAGTCCGTCGAGTATCCGGACACTACAGAGCAACGTCCAACCACTGCTTCAAACTCTGCTTTCTTGTCTGGACATAGGATATGTCAACGGATTCTTGATTTGAGAGTCCGTCAAGTATCCGGACACTGCAGAGCAACGTCCGACCACTGCTTCAAACTCTGCTGGCTTGTCTGGACACAGGATATGTCAACGGATTCTTGATTTGAGAGTCCGTTGAGTATCCGGACACTGCAGAGCAACGTCCGACCACTGCTTCAAACTCTGCTCTCTTGTCTGGACACAGGATATGTCAACGGATTCTTGATTTGAGAGTCCGTCGAGTATCCGGGCACTACAGAGCAACGTCCGACCACTGCTTCAAACTCTGCTTTCTTGTCTGGACACAGGATATGTAAACGGATTCTTGATTTGAGAGTCCGTCGAGTATCCGGGCACTACAGAGCAACGTCCGACCACTGCTTCAAACTCTGCTTTCTTGTCTGGACACAGGATATGTAAACGGATTCTTGATTTGAGAGTCCGTCGAGTATCCGGACACTACAGAGCAACGTCCAACCACTGCTTCAAACTCTGCTTTCTTGTCTGGACACAGGATATGTCAACGGATTCTTGATTTGAGAGTCCGTCGAGTATCCGGACACTGCAGAGCAGCGTCCGACCACTGCTTCAAACTCTGCTGGTTTGTCTGAACACAGGATATGTCAACAGATTCTTGATTTGAGAGTCCGTCGAGTATCCGGACACTATAGAGCAACGTCCGACCACTGCTTCAAACTCTGCTGGCTTGTCTGGACACAGGATATGTCAATGGATTCTTGATTTGAGAGTCCGTCGAGTATCCGGACACTATAGAGCAACGTCCGACCACTGCTTCAAACTCTGCTGGCTTGTCTGGACACAGGATATGTCAACGGATTCTTCATTTGAGAGCCCGTCGAGTATCTGGATACTGTAGAGCAACGTCCAACCACTGCTTCAAACTCTGCTCTCTTGTCTGGACACAGGATATGTCAACGGATTCTTGATTTGAGAGTGCGTCGAGTATCCGGACACTACAGAGCAACGTCCGACCACTGCTTCAAACTCTGCTTCTCTTGTCTGGACACAGGATATGTAAACGGATTCTTCATTTGAGAGTCCGTCGAGTATCCGGACACTGTAGAGCAACGTCCAACCACTGCTTCAAACTCTGCTCTCTTGTCTGGACACAGGATATGTCAACAGATTCTTGATTTGAGAGTCCATTGAGTATCCGGGCACTACAGAGCAACGTCCGACCACTGCTTCAAACTCTGCTTTCTTGTCTGGACACAGGATATGTAAACGGATTCTTGATTTGAGAGTCCGTCGAGTATCCGGACACTACAGAGCAACGTCCAACCACTGCTTCAAACTCTGCTTTCTTGTCTGGACACAGGATATGTAAACGGATTCTTGATTTGAGAGTCCGTCGAGTATCCGGGCACTACAGAGCAACGTCCGACCACTGCTTCAAACTCTGCTTTCTTGTCTGGACACAGGATATGTAAACGGATTCTTCATTTGAGAGCCCGTCGAGTATCCGGATACTGTAGAGCAACGTCCAACCACTGCTTCAAACTCTGCTCTCTTGTCTGGACACAGGATATGTCAACGGATTCTTGATTTGAGAGTCCGTCGAGTATCCGGACACTACAGAGCAACGTCCAACCACTGCTTCAAACTCTGCTTTCTTGTCTGGACACAGGATATGTCAACGGATTCTTGATTTGAGAGTCCGTCGAGTATCCGGGCACTACAGAGCAACGTCCGACCACTGCTTCAAAGTCTGCTTTCTTGTCTGGACACAGGATATGTAAACGGATTCTTGATTTGAGAGCCCGTCGAGTATCCGGACACTACAGAGCAACGTCCAACCACTGCTTCAAACTCTGCTCTCTTGTCTGGACACAGGATATGTCCACGGATTCTTGATTTGAGAGTCCGTCGAGTATCCGGGCACTACAGAGCAACGTCCGACCACTGCTTCAAAGTCTGCTTTCTTGTCTGGACACAGGATATGTAAACGGATTCTTCATTTGAGAGCCCGTCGAGTATCCGGATACTGTAGAGCAACGTCCAACCACTGCTTCAAACTCTGCTCTCTTGTCTGGACACAGGATATGTCAACGGATTCTTGATTTGAGAGTCCGTCGAGTATCCGGGCACTACAGAGCAACGTCCAACCACTGCTTCAAACTCTGCTTTCTTGTCTGGACACAGGATATGTCAACGGATTCTTGATTTGAGAGTCCGTCGAGTATCCGGACACTACAGAGCAACGTCCGACCACTGCTTCAAACTCTGCTTTCTTGTCTGGACACAGGATATGTAAACGGATTCTTCATTTGAGAGTCCGTCGAGTATCCGGACACTACAGAGCAACGTCCAACCACTGCTTCAAACTCTGCTTTCTTGTCTGGACACAGGATATGTCAACGGATTCTTGATTTGAGAGTCCGTCGAGTATCCGGGCACTATAGAGCAAGGTCCAACCACTGCTTCAAACTCTGCTTTCTTGTCTGGACACAGGATATGTCAACGGATTCTTGATTTGAGAGTCCGTCGAGTATCCGGATACTGTAGAGCAACATCCAACCACTGCTTCAAACTCTGCTCTCTTGTCTGGACACAGGATATGTCAACGGATTCTTGATTTGAGAGTCCGTCGAGTATCCGGACACTACAGAGCAACGTCCAACCACTGCTTCAAACTCTGCTCTCTTGTCTGGACACAGGATATGTAAACGGATTCTTGATTTGAGAGTCCGTCGAGTATCCGGGCACTGTAGAGCAACGTCCAACCACTGCTTCAAACTCTGCTCTCTTGTCTGGACACAGGATATGTCAACGGATTCTTGATTTGAGAGTCCGTCGAGTATCCGGACACTATAGAGCAACGTCCAACCACTGCTTCAAACTCTGCTGGCTTGTCTGGACACAGGATATGTCAACGGATTCTTGATTTGAGAGTCCGTCGAGTATCCGGATACTGTAGAGCAACGTCCAACCACTGCTTCAAACTCTGCTCTCTTGTCTGGACACAGGATATGTCAACGGATTCTTGATTTGAGAGTCCGTCGAGTATCCGGACACTACAGAGCAACGTCCAACCACTGCTTCAAACTCTGCTTTCTTGTCTGGACATAGGATATGTCAACGGATTCTTGATTTGAGAGTCCGTCGAGTATCCGGGCACTATAGAGCAAGGTCCAACCACTGCTTCAAACTCTGCTGGCTTGTCTGGACATAGGATATGTCAACGGATTCTTGATTTGAGAGTCCATCGAGTATCCGGACACTATAGAGCAACGTCCAACCACTGCTTCAAACTCTGCTGGCTTGTGTGGACATAGGATATGTCAACGGATTCTTGATTTGAGAGTCCGTCGAGTATCCGGACACTACAGAGCAACGTCCAACCACTGCTTCAAACTCTGCTTTCTTGTCTGGACACAGGATATGTCAACGGATTCTTGATTTGAGAGTCCGTCGAGTATCCGGACACTGTAGAGCAACGTCCAACCACTGCTTCAAACTCTGCTTTCTTGTCTGGACACAGGATATGTCAACGGATTCTTGATTTGAGAGTCCGTCGAGTATCCGGGCACTACAGAGCAACGTCCAACCACTGCTTCAAACTCTGCTTTCTTGTCTGGACACAGGATATGTAAACGGATTCTTGATTTGAGAGTCCGTCGAGTATCCGGACACTGTAGAGCAACGTCCAACCACTGCTTCAAACTCTGCTGGCTTGTCTGGACACAGGATATGTAAACAGATTCTTGATTTGAGAGTCCGTCGAGTATCCGGACACTATAGAGCAACGTCCGACCACTGCTTCAAACTCTGCTCTCTTGTCTGGACACAGGATATGTCAACGGATTCTTGATTTGAGAGTCCGTCGAGTATCCGGGCACTGTAGAGCAACGTCCAACCACTGCTTCAAACTCTGCTCTCTTGTCTGGACACAGGATATGTAAACGGATTCTTGATTTGAGAGTCCGTCGAGTATCCGGACACTATAGAGCAACGTCCGACCACTGCTTCAAACTCTGCTGGCTTGTCTGGACACAGGATATGTCAACGGATTCTTGATTTGAGAGTCCGTCGAGTATCCGGACACTGTAGAGCAACGTCCAACCACTGCTTCAAACTCTGCTCTCTTGTCTGGACACAGGATATGTCAACGGATTCTTGATTTGAGAGTCCGTCGAGTATCCGGGCACTACAGAGCAACGTCCAACCACTGCTTCAAACTCTGCTTTCTTGTCTGGACACAGGATATGTCAACGGATTCTTGATTTGAGAGTCCGTCGAGTATCCGGACACTATAGAGCAACGTCCAACCACTGCTTCAAACTCTGCTTTCTTGTCTGGACATAGGATATGTCAACGGATTCTTGATTTGAGAGTCCATCGAGTATCCGGACACTATAGAGCAACGTCCAACCACTGCTTCAAACTCTGCTCTCTTGTCTGGACACAGGATATGTCAACGGATTCTTGATTTGAGAGTCCGTCGAGTATCCGGACACTACAGAGCAACGTCCAACCACTGCTTCAAACTCTGCTTTCTTGTCTGGACACAGGATATGTCAACGGATTCTTGATTTGAGAGTCCGTCGAGTATCCGGACACTACAGAGCAACGTCCAACCACTGCTTCAAACTCTGCTTTCTTGTCTGGACACAGGATATGTCAACGGATTCTTGATTTGAGAGTCCGTCGAGTATCCGGGCACTGTAGAGCAACGTCCAACCACTGCTTCAAACTCTGCTCTCTTGTCTGGACACAGGATATGTCAACGGATTCTTGATTTGAGAGTCCGTCGAGTATCCGGACACTACAGAGCAACGTCCAACCACTGCTTCAAACTCTGCTTTCTTGTCTGGACACAGGATATGTAAACGGATTCTTGATTTGAGAGTCCGTCGAGTATCCGGGCACTGCGGAGCAACGTCCGACCACTGCTTCAAACTCTGCTTTCTTGTCTGGACACAGGATATGTAAACGGATTCTTGATTTGAGAGTCCGTCGAGTATCCGGGCACTACAGAGCAACGTCCAACCACTGCTTCAAACTCTGCTGGCTTGTCTGGACACAGGATATGTAAACGGATTCTTGATTTGAGAGTCCGTCGAGTATCCGGGCACTGTAGAGCAACGTCCGACCACTGCTTCAAACTCTGCTGGCTTGTCTGAACACAGGATATGTAAACGGATTCTTGATTTGAGAGTCCGTCGAGTATCCGGACACTGCAGAGCAACGTCCAACCACTGCTTCAAACTCTGCTCTCTTGTCTGGACACAGGATATGTCAACGGATTCTTGATTTGAGAGTCCGTCGAGTATCCGGGCACTGTAGAGCAACGTCCAACCACTGCTTCAAACTCTGCTGGCTTGTCTGGACACAGGATATGTCGGATTCTTGATTTGAGAGTCCGTCGAGTATCCGGCACACTACAGAGCAACGTCCGACCACTGCTTCAAACTCTGCTGGCTTGTCTGGACACAGGATATGTCAACGGATTCTTGATTTGAGAGTCCATTGAGTATCCGGGCACTACAGAGCAACGTCCAACCACTGCTTCAAACTCTGCTGGCTTGTCTGGACACAGGATATGTCAACGGATTCTTGATTTGAGAGTCCGTCGAGTATCCGGGCACTACAGAGCAACGTCCGACCACTGCTTCAAACTCTGCTTTCTTGTCTGGACACAGGATATGTCAACGGATTCTTGATTTGAGAGTCCGTCGAGTATCCGGACACTACAGAGCAACGTCCAACCACTGCTTCAAACTCTGCTTTCTTGTCTGGATATAGGATATGTAAACGGATTCTTGATTTGAGAGTCCGTCGAGTATCCGGACACTGCAGAGCAACGTCCAACCACTGCTTCAAACTCTGCTCTCTTGTCTGGACACAGGATATGTCAACGGATTCTTGATTTGAGAGTCCGTCGAGTATCCGGACACTACAGAGCAACGTCCGACCACTGCTTCAAACTCTGCTGGCTTGTCTGGACACAGGATATGTCAACGGATTCTTGATTTGAGAGTCCGTCGAGTATCCGGACACTACAGAGCAACGTCCAACCACTGCTTCAAACTCTGCTCTCTTGTCTGGACACAGGATATGTCAACGGATTCTTGATTTGAGAGTCCGTCGAGTATCCGGACACTACAGAGCAACATCCGACCACTGCTTCAAACTCTGCTGGCTTGTCTGGACATAGGATATGTAAACGGATTCTTCATTTGAGAGTCCGTCGAGTATCCGGGCACTACTTCATTTGAGAGCAACGTCCGACCACTGCTTCAAACTCTGCTTTCTTGTCTGGACACAGGATATGTAAACGGATTCTTCATTTGAGAGCCCGTCGAGTATCCGGATACTGTAGAGCAACGTCCAACCACTGCTTCAAACTCTGCTCTCTTGTCTGGACACAGGATATGTCAACGGATTCTTGATTTGAGAGTCCGTCGAGTATCCGGACACTACAGAGCAACGTCCAACCACTGCTTCAAACTCTGCTGGCTTGTCTGGACACAGGATATGTAAACGGATTCTTGATTTGAGAGTCCGTCGAGTATCCGGGCACTGTAGAGCAAGGTCCGACCACTGCTTCAAACTCTGCTGGCTTCTCTGAACACAGGATATGTCAACGGATTCTTGATTTGAGAGTCCGTCGAGTATCCGGGCACTGTAGAGCAACGTCCAACCACTGCTTCAAACTCTGCTCTCTTGTCTGGACACAGGATATGTCAACGGATTCTTGATTTGAGAGTCCGTCGAGTATCCGGGCACTGTAGAGCAAGGTCCGACCACTGCTTCAAACTCTGCTGGCTTCTCTGAACACAGGATATGTCAACGGATTCTTGATTTGAGAGTCCGTCGAGTAGCCGGACACTACAGAGCAACGTCCGACCACTGCTTCAAACTCTGCTGGCTTGTCTGGACATAGGATATGTCAACGGATTCTTGATTTGAGAGTCCATTGAGTATCCGGGCACTACAGAGCAACGTCCAACCACTGCTTCAAACTCTGCTGGCTTGTCTGGACATAGGATATGTCAACGGATTCTTGATTTGAGAGTCCATTGACTATCCGGGCACTACAGAGCAACGTCCGACCACTGCTTCAAACTCTGCTTTCTTGTCTGGACACAGGATATGTCAACGGATTCTTGATTTGAGAGTCCGTCGAGTATCCGGACACTACAGAGCAACGTCCAACCACTGCTTCAAACTCTGCTTTCTTGTCTGGATATAGGATATGTAAACGGATTCTTGATTTGAGAGTCCGTCGAGTATCCGGACACTGCAGAGCAACGTCCGACCACTGCTTCAAACTCTGCTCTCTTGTCTGGACACAGGATATGTCAACGGATTCTTGATTTGAGAGTCCGTCGAGTAGCCGGACACTACAGAGCAACGTCCGACCACTGCTTCAAACTCTGCTGGCTTGTCTGGACATAGGATATGTCAACGGATTCTTGATTTGAGAGTCCGTCGAGTATCCGGACACTACAGAGCAACGTCCAACCACTGCTTCAAACTCTGCTCTCTTGTCTGGACACAGGATATGTCAACGGATTCTTGATTTGAGAGTCCGTCGAGTAGCCGGACACTACAGAGCAACATCCGACCACTGCTTCAAACTCTGCTGGCTTGTCTGGACATAGGATATGTCAACAGATTCTTGATTTGAGAGTCCGTCGAGTATCCGGACACTGCAGAGCAACGTCCGACCACTGCTTCAAACTCTGCTTTCTTGTCTGGATATAGGATATGTAAACGGATTCTTGATTTGAGAGTCCGTCGAGTATCCGGGCACTGTAGAGCAAGGTCCGACCACTGCTTCAAACTCTGCTGGCTTCTCTGAACACAGGATATGTCAACGGATTCTTGATTTGAGAGTCCGTCGAGTAGCCGGACACTACAGAGCAACGTCCGACCACTGCTTCAAACTCTGCTCTCTTGTCTGGACACAGGATATGTCAACGGATTCTTGATTTGAGAGTCCGTCGAGTATCCGGGCACTGTAGAGCAAGGTCCGACCACTGCTTCAAACTCTGCTGGCTTGTCTGGACATAGGATATGTCAACGGATTCTTGATTTGAGAGTCCGTCGAGTATCCGGGCACTGTAGAGCAACGTCCAACCACTGCTTCAAACTCTGCTCTCTTGTCTGGACACAGGATATGTCAACGGATTCTTGATTTGAGAGTCCGTCGAGTATCCGGACACTGCAGAGCAACGTCCGACCACTGCTTCAAACTCTGCTGGCTTGTCTGGACATAGGATATGTAAACGGATTCTTCATTTGAGAGCCCGTCGAGTATCCGGATACTGTAGAGCAACGTCCAACCACTGCTTCAAACTCTGCTCTCTTGTCTGGACACAGGATATGTCAACGGATTCTTGATTTGAGAGTCCGTTGAGTATCCGGGCACTACAGAGCAACGTCCGACCACTGCTTCAAACTCTGCTTTCTTGTCTGGACACAGGATATGTCAACGGATTCTTGATTTGAGAGTCCGTCGAGTATCCGGGCACTGTAGAGCAACGTCCAACCACTGCTTCAAACTCTGCTCTCTTGTCTGGACACAGGATATGTCAACGGATTCTTGATTTGAGAGTCCGTCGAGTATCCGGGCACTGTAGAGCAAGGTCCGACCACTGCTTCAAACTCTGCTGGCTTCTCTGAACACAGGATATGTCAACGGATTCTTGATTTGAGAGTCCGTCGAGTAGCCGGACACTACAGAGCAACGTCCGACCACTGCTTCAAACTCTGCTGGCTTGTCTGGACATAGGATATGTAAACGGATTCTTCATTTGAGAGCCCGTCGAGTATCCGGACACTACAGAGCAACGTCCAACCACTGCTTCAAACTCTGCTTTCTTGTCTGGATATAGGATATGTAAACGGATTCTTGATTTGAGAGTCCGTCGAGTATCCGGACACTGCAGAGCAACGTCCGACCACTGCTTCAAACTCTGCTGGCTTGTCTGGACATAGGATATGTAAACGGATTCTTCATTTGAGAGCCCGTCGAGTATCCGGATACTGTAGAGCAACGTCCAACCACTGCTTCAAACTCTGCTCTCTTGTCTGGACACAGGATATGTCAACGGATTCTTGATTTGAGAGTCCGTCGAGTATCCGGACACTACAGAGCAACGTCCAACCACTGCTTCAAACTCTGCTTTCTTGTCTGGACACAGGATATGTCAACGGATTCTTGATTTGAGAGTCCGTCGAGTATCCGGACACTACAGAGCAACGTCCAACCACTGCTTCAAACTCTGCTTTCTTGTCTGGACACAGGATATGTCAACGGATTCTTGATTTGAGAGTCCGTCGAGTATCCGGACACTACAGAGCAACGTCCAACCACTGCTTCAAACTCTGCTGGCTTCTCTGAACACAGGATATGTCAACGGATTCTTGATTTGAGAGTCCGTCGAGTAGCCGGACACTACAGAGCAACGTCCGACCACTGCTTCAAACTCTGCTGGCTTGTCTGGACATAGGATATGTCAACGGATTCTTGATTTGAGAGCCCGTCGAGTATCCGGACGCTACAGAGCAACGTCCAACCACTGCTTCAAACTCTGCTTTCTTGTCTGGATATAGGATATGTAAACGGATTCTTGATTTGAGAGTCCGTCGAGTATCCGGACACTGCAGAGCAACGTCCGACCACTGCTTCAAACTCTGCTTTCTTGTCTGGATATAGGATATGTAAACGGATTCTTGATTTGAGAGTCCGTCGAGTATCCGGACACTGCAGAGCAACGTCCGACCACTGCTTCAAACTCTGCTGGCTTGTCTGGACATAGGATATGTAAACGGATTCTTCATTTGAGAGCCCGTCGAGTATCCGGATACTGTAGAGCAACGTCCAACCACTGCTTCAAACTCTGCTCTCTTGTCTGGACACAGGATATGTCAACGGATTCTTGATTTGAGAGTCCGTCGAGTATCCGGACACTACAGAGCAACGTCCAACCACTGCTTCAAACTCTGCTTTCTTGTCTGGACACAGGATATGTCAACGGATTCTTGATTTGAGAGTCCGTCGAGTATCCGGACACTACAGAGCAACGTCCAACCACTGCTTCAAACTCTGCTTTCTTGTCTGGACACAGGATATGTCAACGGATTCTTGATTTGAGAGTCCGTCGAGTATCCGGACACTGCAGAGCAAGGTCCGACCACTGCTTCAAACTCTGCTGGCTTCTCTGAACACAGGATATGTCAACGGATTCTTGATTTGAGAGTCCGTCGAGTAGCCGGACACTACAGAGCAACGTCCGACCACTGCTTCAAACTCTGCTGGCTTGTCTGGACATAGGATATGTCAACGGATTCTTGATTTGAGAGCCCGTCGAGTATCCGGACACTACAGAGCAACGTCCAACCACTGCTTCAAACTCTGCTTTCTTGTCTGGATATAGGATATGTAAACGGATTCTTGATTTGAGAGTCCGTCGAGTATCCGGACACTGCAGAGCAACGTCCGACCACTGCTTCAAACTCTGCTGGCTTGTCTGGACATAGGATATGTAAACGGATTCTTCATTTGAGAGCCCGTCGAGTATCCGGATACTGTAGAGCAACGTCCAACCACTGCTTCAAACTCTGCTCTCTTGTCTGGACACAGGATATGTCAACGGATTCTTGATTTGAGAGTCCGTCGAGTATCCGGACACTGCAGAGCAAGGTCCGACCACTGCTTCAAACTCTGCTGGCTTGTCTGGACATAGGATATGTCAACGGATTCTTGATTTGAGAGCCCGTCGAGTATCCGGACACTACAGAGCAACGTCCAACCACTGCTTCAAACTCTGCTTTCTTGTCTGGATATAGGATATGTAAACGGATTCTTGATTTGAGAGTCCGTCGAGTATCCGGACACTGCAGAGCAACGTCCGACCACTGCTTCAAACTCTGCTGGCTTGTCTGGACATAGGATATGTAAACGGATTCTTCATTTGAGAGCCCGTCGAGTATCCGGATACTGTAGAGCAACGTCCAACCACTGCTTCAAACTCTGCTCTCTTGTCTGGACACAGGATATGTCAACGGATTCTTGATTTGAGAGTCCGTCGAGTATCCGGACACTACAGAGCAACGTCCAACCACTGCTTCAAACTCTGCTTTCTTGTCTGGACACAGGATATGTCAACGGATTCTTGATTTGAGAGTCCGTCGAGTATCCGGACACTACAGAGCAACGTCCAACCACTGCTTCAAACTCTGCTTTCTTGTCTGGACACAGGATATGTCAACGGATTCTTGATTTGAGAGTCCGTCGAGTATCCGGACACTGCAGAGCAAGGTCCGACCACTGCTTCAAACTCTGCTGGCTTCTCTGAACACAGGATATGTCAACGGATTCTTGATTTGAGAGTCCGTCGAGTATCCGGACACTACAGAGCAACGTCCAACCACTGCTTCAAACTCTGCTTTCTTGTCTGGACACAGGATATGTCAACGGATTCTTGATTTGAGAGTCCGTCGAGTATCCGGGCACTGTAGAGCAACGTCCAACCACTGCTTCAAACTCTGCTCTCTTGTCTGGACACAGGATATGTCAACGGATTCTTGATTTGAGAGTCCGTCGAGTATCCGGACACTACAGAGCAACGCCCGACCACTGCTTCAAACTCTGCTGGCTTGTCTGGACATAGGATATGTCAACGGATTCTTGATTTGAGAGCCCGTCGAGTATCCGGACACTACAGAGCAACGTCCAACCACTGCTTCAAACTCTGCTTTCTTGTCTGGATATAGGATATGTAAACGGATTCTTGATTTGAGAGTCCGTCGAGTATCCGGACACTGCAGAGCAACGTCCGACCACTGCTTCAAACTCTGCTGGCTTGTCTGGACATAGGATATGTAAACGGATTCTTCATTTGAGAGCCCGTCGAGTATCCGGATACTGTAGAGCAACGTCCAACCACTGCTTCAAACTCTGCTCTCTTGTCTGGACACAGGATATGTCAACGGATTCTTGATTTGAGAGTCCGTCGAGTATCCGGACACTACAGAGCAACGTCCAACCACTGCTTCAAACTCTGCTTTCTTGTCTGGATATAGGATATGTAAACGGATTCTTCATTTGAGAGCCCGTCGAGTATCCGGATACTGTAGAGCAACGTCCAACCACTGCTTCAAACTCTGCTCTCTTGTCTGGACACAGGATATGTCAACGGATTCTTGATTTGAGAGTCCGTCGAGTATCCGGACACTACAGAGCAACGTCCAACCACTGCTTCAAACTCTGCTTTCTTGTCTGGATATAGGATATGTAAACGGATTCTTGATTTGAGAGTCCGTCGAGTATCCGGACACTGCAGAGCAACGTCCGACCACTGCTTCAAACTCTGCTCTCTTGTCTGGACACAGGATATGTCAACGGATTCTTGATTTGAGAGTCCGTCGAGTATCCGGACACTACAGAGCAACGTCCAACCACTGCTTCAAACTCTGCTCTCTTGTCTGGACACAGGATATGTCAACGGATTCTTGATTTGAGAGTCCGTCGAGTATCCGGACACTACAGAGCAACGTCCAACCACTGCTTCAAACTCTGCTCTCTTGTCTGGACACAGGATATGTCAACGGATTCTTGATTTGAGAGTCCGTCGAGTATCCGGGCACTACAGAGCAACGTCCGACCACTGCTTCAAACTCTGCTGGCTTGTCTGGACACAGGATATGTCAACGGATTCTTGATTTGAGAGTCCGTCGAGTATCCGGGCACTGTAGAGCAAGGTCCGACCACTGCTTCAAACTCTGCTGGCTTCTCTGAACACAGGATATGTCAACGGATTCTTGATTTGAGAGTCCGTCGAGTAGCCGGACACTACAGAGCAACGTCCAACCACTGCTTCAAACTCTGCTTTCTTGTCTGGACACAGGATATGTCAACGGATTCTTGATTTGAGAGTCCATCGAGTATCCGGACACTACAGAGCAACGTCCAACCACTGCTTCAAACTCTGCTTTCTTGTCTGGACACAGGATATGTCAACGGATTCTTGATTTGAGAGTCCGTCGAGTATCCGGGCACTGTAGAGCAACGTCCAACCACTGCTTCAAACTCTGCTTTCTTGTCTGGACACAGGATATGTCAACGGATTCTTGATTTGAGAGTCCGTCGAGTATCCGGGCACTGTAGAGCAACGTCCAACCACTGCTTCAAACTCTGCTCTCTTGTCTGGACACAGGATATGTCAACGGATTCTTGATTTGAGAGTCCGTCGAGTATCCGGGCACTACAGAGCAACGTCCGACCACTGCTTCACACTCTGCTGGCTTGTCTGGACATAGGATATGTAAACGGATTCTTCATTTGAGAGTCCGTCGAGTATCCGGACACTGCAGAGCAACGTCCGACCACTGCTTCAAACTCTGCTTTCTTGTCTGGATATAGGATATGTAAACGGATTCTTGATTTGAGAGTCCGTCGAGTATCCGGACACTGCAGAGCAACGTCCGACCACTGCTTCAAACTCTGCTGGCTTGTCTGGACACAGGATATGTCAACAGATTCTTGATTTGAGAGTCCGTCGAGTATCCGGACACTACAGAGCAACGTCCGACCACTGCTTCAAACTCTGCTTTCTTGTCTGGACACAGGATATGTAAACGGATTCTTGATTTGAGAGTCCGTCGAGTATCCGGACACTACAGAGCAACGTCCGACCACTGCTTCAAACTCTGCTGGCTTGTCTGGACACAGGATATGTCAACAGATTCTTGATTTGAGAGTCCGTCGAGTATCCGGACACTGCAGAGCAACGCAACCACTGCTTCAAACTCTGGTAGCTTGTCTGGACACAGGATATGTAAACGGATTCTTGATTTGAGAGCCCGTCGAGTATCTGGACACTGCAGAGCAACGTGCAACCACTGCTTCAAACTCTGGTGGCTTGTCTGGATACAGGATATGTCAACAGATTCTTGATTTGAGAGTCCGTCGAGTATCCGGACACTGCAGAGCAACGTCCGACCACTGCTTCAAACTCTGCTGGCTTGTCTGGACACAGGATATGTAAATGGATTCTTGATTTGAGAGCCCGTCGAGTATTTGGACACTACAGAGCAAAGTCCAACCACTGCTTCAAACTCTGCTTTCTTGTCTGGACACAGGATATGTAAACAGATTCTTGATTTGAGAGTCCGTCGAGTATCCGGACACTACAGAGCAACGTCCGACCACTGCTTCAAACTCTGCTGGCTTGTCTGGACACAGGATATGTCAACAGATTCTTGATTTGAGAGTCCGTCGAGTATCCGGACACTGCAGAGCAACGTCCAACCACTGCTTCAAACTCTGGTAGCTTGTCTGGACACAGGATATGTAAACGGATTCTTGATTTGAGAGCCCGTCGAGTATCTGGACACTGCAGAGCAACGTGCAACCACTGCTTCAAACTCTGGTGGCTTGTCTGGATACAGGATATGTCAACAGATTCTTGATTTGAGAGTCCGTCGAGTATCCGGACACTGCAGAGCAACGTCCGACCACTGCTTCAAACTCTGCTGGCTTGTCTGGACACAGGATATGTAAATGGATTCTTGATTTGAGAGCCCGTCGAGTATTTGGACACTACAGAGCAAAGTCCAACCACTGCTTCAAACTCTGCTTTCTTGTCTGGACACAGGATATGTAAACAGATTCTTGATTTGAGAGTCCGTCGAGTATCCGGACACTACAGAGCAACGTCCGACCACTGCTTCAAACTCTGGTGGCTTCTCTGGACACAGGATATGTAAACGGATTCTTGATTTGAGAGTGCGTCGAGTACCCGGACACTGCAGAGCAACGTCCAACCACTGCTTCAAACTCTGGTAGCTTGTCTGGACACAGGATATGTAAACGGATTCTTGATTTGAGAGTCCGTCGAGTATCCGGACACTGCAGAGCAACGTGCAACCACTGCTTCAAACTCTGGTGGCTTGTCTGGATACAGGATATGTCAACAGATTCTTGATTTGAGAGTCCGTCGAGTATCCGGACACTGCAGAGCAACATCCGACCACTGCTTCAAACTCTGCTGGCTTGTCTGGACATAGGATATGTCAACGGATTCTTGATTTGAGAGTCCATCGAGTATCCGGACACTGCAGAGTAACGTCCGACCACTGCTTCAAACTCTGCTGGCTTGTCTGGACACAGGATATGTAAATGGATTCTTGATTTGAGAGCCCGTCGAGTATTTGGACACTACAGAGCAAAGTCCAACCACTGCTTCAAACTCTGCTTTCTTGTCTGGACATAGGATATGTCAACAGATTCTTGATTTGAGAGTCCGTCGAGTATCCGGGCACTGTAGAGCAACGTCCAACCACTGCTTCAAACTGCTCTCTTGTCTGGACACAGGATATGTCAACGGATTCTTGATTTGAGAGTCCGTCGAGTAGCCGGACACTGCAGAGCAACGTCCAACCACTGCTTCAAACTCTGGTAGCTTGTCTGGACACAGGATATGTAAACGGATTCTTGATTTGAGAGTCCGTCGAGTATCCGGACACTGCAGAGCAACGTGCAACCACTGCTTCAAACTCTGGTGGCTTGTCTGGATACAGGATATGTCAACAGATTCTTGATTTGAGAGTCCGTCGAGTATCCGGACACTACAGAGCAACGTCCGACCACTGCTTCAAACTCTGGTGGCTTCTCTGGACACAGGATATGTAAACGGATTCTTGATTTGAGAGTGCGTCGAGTACCCGGACACTGCAGAGCAACGTCCAACCACTGCTTCAAACTCTGGTAGCTTGTCTGGACACAGGATATGTAAACGGATTCTTGATTTGAGAGTCCGTCGAGTATCCGGACACTGCAGAGCAACGTGCAACCACTGCTTCAAACTCTGGTGGCTTGTCTGGATACAGGATATGTCAACAGATTCTTGATTTGAGAGTCCGTCGAGTATCCGGACACTGCAGAGCAACATCCGACCACTGCTTCAAACTCTGCTGACTTGTCTGGACACAGGATATGTAAACGGATTCTTGATTTGAGAGCCCGTCGAGTATTTGGACACTACAGAGCAAAGTCCAACCACTGCTTCAAACTCTGCTTTCTTGTCTGGACACAGGATATGTAAACGGATTCTTGATTTGAGAGTCCGTCGAGTATCCGGACACTACAGAGCAACGTCCGACCACTGCTTCAAACTCTGCTGGCTTGTCTGGACATAGGATATGTCAACGGATTCTTGATTTGAGAGTCCATCGAGTATCCGGACACTGCAGAGTAACGTCCGACCACTGCTTCAAACTCTGCTGGCTTGTCTGGACACAGGATATGTAAATGGATTCTTGATTTGAGAGCCCGTCGAGTATTTGGACACTACAGAGCAAAGTCCAACCACTGCTTCAAACTCTGCTTTCTTGTCTGGACACAGGATATGTAAACGGATTCTTCATTTGAGAGCCCGTCGAGTATCTGGACACTACAGAGCAACGTCCGACCACTGCTTCAAACTCTGCTGGCTTGTCTGGACATAGGATATGTCAACGGATTCTTGATTTGAGAGTCCGTCGAGTATCCGGACACTGCAGAGCAACGTCCGACCACTGCTTCGGTCTCGGCTACTCGACTCGTTTGATCCGCGGATCAATGATGAGTCAGATTACATAAGGATCGCGAGTATGGCCTTGGAGCCGTGAGTACTCGTCGCGAGTACTCGGTTGTACTCGCAATATTGTAGATATCTATTTAAACTAAATTTACAAAAAATTTTCAACTCAAACGGGCTGTTGCGTCGCCCAAACGAGACGTTCGCGTGATTTTCTGATCACTTCTCACGATCCGGCAATCGCCGAGAGGCCGCGTAAGCCTCTGATCGAGTCAGATCTCTTCCATCTTTACCACCACCACCGCGATCCGGGGAGCGACGATTGTCGCCCCTGCTGTCCTGACGAATGTCAGACAGCTGTGGGAGGTTTCTCTGGCTCTTGGCTCTGTGCCAGGCCCGCTGCTGCTGTCTTTGACACCACTAGCTGTAGCCTTTTACCTATTATTCTGGACCTAGCCAGAAAAACTTGATTCATTTATATGGCAGCTAGCCAGGCTCAGCTTAGAACCAGCTCTATAACTACCAATCTTGGGGCTCTTGGGCCCTACCCCGCTGTCTGCTGCTCATCGTCCCGCCTCGTCGCCCACGTCATCGTCGTGGTATTGCTCCCGATCATGATCTAATCACTAGATCTCACGCTCCTCATCGTCGGGCTTCCCAAATGCGGTAAACTAGTCTATTTTAACCACACCGAGCATACATACGGACCTACAGCAAGACAAATACAAAGATAAAAGACGATTGAAGCCGCCGCACGTGTACACCAGGCTCACGGCCTACGGCTCGACATCCGGACACGACCGTTTCTCGCCTGCCGCCTCTCCCGCCGGCGCCGTCCAACGTTCCCCAAACCTCTGCCGCACACGTTGTAACCAGGCAGCCTGGCGCAAAGCATAACAGCGCCGTCCCGCCACCAGTACCTCATCCTGACCCTCTGCCTCCTCCGCGCCCTGCTCTGTCTCCTCCACGCGCTGCTCCGCCTCCTCCGCGCGCTGCATCCATAAATCCGCAAGGTACGCAAGTGTTAGCAAGACGCGCCCCATTTCCACTTTCAGCAGCATAACCTCTTCACTCCACCGCTTTTTACGCGCCCAGGACTTGGACCACTCGATTCGAATAGCTAGAACCAGCCGAAAGTCAGTTTAACTCCCAAACAGACACCAAGTGAGACGTACATTCATGGAGATACTCATCACTGGTGGCGTCTGGCGCTCCCGCCGCCGTCCAGATCCAGGAAAGCTTTCGTCGGCTGTGACCTCGAACCTCGGCACCAGTGTTCTCGTCGTCGACCGCGTCTTTATCCGTCGGAGCTGGCGCGAGCCGACTCTCCCGGCCAGCAATTCGGGCTAATCGTCGCGCAGCCTTAGCATTGTAATCCTCCACAAACCGACTAGAGACATCCGCATCCTCAAGGACCCGATACTCTCCGGCCCTTCCACGCCCTCCACAGACTGCAAGCGTGTCAGTGCCGCCTGTGCCGTTCGATACTTCGCGATGATTATGTCGATTCGGTCGCTGACAGAGTCGATGAGCGTGCGCGCCCTTGTCGTCCGTTTCTGTCCCGTCAAGTGCTCGTTCCGGAAGCGAATAAGATGATTTTTGGCGTGCAACCTTAACCGCAGTCGCGCCAGACTGTCGTGACACTGAGCCCGCCGCAAAATAGCCTCCATCTTCAACAGGGACGCCCGACACCCACTCCCACGCCTCGCGACAGGTATCGCAGAGGGCAACCAAAGATTGATATCCTCAGCGTTCACGGGCCCGGCGCTCGTATCCCGCGCCTCCAACTCCTCTCTCAACAATACAGCCACGGCTGGCATGAGGGAGATCTGTACCTCTCGGAATGGTTCGAGCTGTTGTAAGAGCGATTTGCGGCGTTCTTGAACTTTCGCGTCCTGCGGGCCGGAAAGGTTGACTCGCTGCTTTTGCAAAGACCGAATACGAAGCCTATACCAATCAATCAGATGAGCACCACATTGCTACTGACATCCCAAGGAAACTCACTGTACTTCCTCCAGCCGCAATCCAATCCGGAGAAATGCTGAAGGACTCATTCGCGTGGTCTTTTTCTTCTTCTTGCGTCCTCCCGCCGAGTTCTCCGCCTCGGCCGTCGCTGCATCCTGCTCGAGACGCTTCTCCTCGGCCTCCTCTGCATCTAGCTGTTTCTGGATATCTTCCTTTGATAAAGCATCTAAGCAAAATTAGATCCAACTGTCAAGCAAGAAACACGTGTACGTACTTTTCTCCCACTCTGAGACATACGGATTGGGCGCCGTCCGCTCCGAAGAAGGTAGATCCTCCTCGGCATGCCATGCGTGCAATCGTCCACCCCAATCCTCCCTCAGCTCGGGACTCAAACTTTTGGTAGCTTCCTTGTGCGACTTGATTTGTTCGTCGCGCTCCTCCGTCGCTACCTCCAGTCGGCGCTGTAATAAAACTCCTACACATCTGTCATCAATGCGAATCCAATAAACACACAACACCGCTTACCCAATCCCATGCATTTGTCGAAATGTGTGTGCGTCGATAGCCTCCTCCAAGTTCTCGTGCCGCCCGTCCTCGTGCATTTCCTTGAGTGCCATAGCTTTGGGGTTCAGGCCCGACCACACACGCTCCACCCCTCGCCGTCAGTCATAGCGGCGCCGGTTTTGTAACGTAGTGAGTTTTCCGTCGAACAAGACTCCTGATGGACGCCGCCGTGCCATACTGGCAGACCAACTCGGATGACGGGAGCTGGCTGCGCACTCGCGCTGTCATGTTGAAGGACGGCAGGTAGCAGCGGTTTGCGCTGCTGGAGGTTCACTTTCCACTGACAACCAACATCGCATGCGATAGCATCACAAACATCAAACAAATGCCCATTATTGCTGCCCAAAAATGTAGTCCATATTGGCATATCTAAAAGCGTGTCAAACTTCGCTCCTAAAAAGTATTATTGACATACCGTTCGCCCTTCAACAGATCGCCGATACCCAACGGTCGGACGAGTTCGTGTCGCGCGCAGATACAACCACCCACCCCTGTCGCCCTCAGCCCTGTCGAAAGTCGACTATCCTTCTGCATCAGCGCCGCGAAGGCGATACATGTACTAATCTAAACATTTCAATCAGCACTTTGACCAAGAATTCACACAGATAACTCACGTCCTCCTCTGACACGTATCCTTTTAGGTGCTCGAAATAGCTCTCAGCAGGAACTTGATAGCCAAGACCGTCACCCAGAATGACATAGCCCTTGCGAGCTGACTTCTTTCGGAGACGACTCCTCATGCGAAAGTTGGCGTCCAGTGCGAGAAACAACATAAACAGAAATCTAACAAGAATCAGAGACATTCTCGGTTCCAAAACAACTCGACTTACCGCTCTTCAGGTGCGGCATCTCTCCAACCGTCAGGCAGATTAACCCCTTCCCAAGGGCATGCCCAACACCGGACAGCAGTCGCACCCCATTTCGCGCCAGCGATTCCTCCTTCGTATGACCGATCCCGGAACGACGCAACCGTTTCAAGTACGACCACTGCCTGCTCATGAGAGCAAAAGATTTATATCGGTCCGGCACCCATTCCGTGCCATGAGGGTTTGATTTGCGCTCCAAGCTCGTCACGAAGTTCCGCACATTAACGTTGGCGACCACGTTCAAGACACGGTAGAGGTCGAGAAGCTCGACGGTGGCAAAGGTCTGTGGTTGTTTCGTGGTTGCCGGATACCAGCCGTCGCGGAACGCCTGCCGCCAGGTGTCCACACCATCGCACAGATCGCAGTTACAGAACGCCGCGCGAATCCGATGTATCCCGTTGGTGTGCATTACTGTCATTGTTCTCGTTGTTCCAGGATGGGCGCAATGACCCCCTTGTGACCTATATGTACGGTCAAGCCCAGGTCTTAAGCGACGACCTCTCCCAGAATCCCTTAGCACCGAAAGTCTGTATTATTGTTAGGCGTGTTTACTCCAATGGCGACGCGAACAACGAACCTTGATAACGTGCAGAGGAGTCCGAGCATGACGAAGGAGACAGCACCGCACGCACTCCGTGAAGCTACCGCACGTCTCACATCGCACTAGCAAGTCCACCGTCTCCGCGTCAGACACGTCCCCTGGTTGGCGTGATTCCCCTTGTGCGGCAGCGGTGAATCTTTTCTTGCAGGAACAACATTCCGGCTTAAGCTCCAGACCTTCCCGACGCAGACTCTCCTCCAGGAAATCTTGCCGCAGAGGGAGCCAAACAGCCATAGGATCGTCCTAGTCCGCGATTAACCAGGTGCTCTGCCCCAAAAAAAGAAGAAACGTACGGGACGAAGTATACCGTTTCGCGGGCTGGCTCGAAGACGTTTTCTCCTCCGTGGGATTGGTCTCCTCACCGTTCTCGTCCAAGGTGTTCGACGGCCGTGTGTCCTCCACTACCTCCTCCCAGTCATCCTCATCACCGCGATCTCCCTCCTCGCCATACATATCCCCACCATACGGCTGCCATGCCGTCCATTCCTCCACTACCGAAGTACGTGTTGGATGTCTGGTAGTCCTGCTGGGCCGAGGAACACTCGAACCCTCGACGCGTCTCTTTTTCCCAGCTCCTCCGGTGAGGGTGTAAATTCTATCCAAATCCCGACCAGCAACAGGGGCTGCTTTTGTGGACAAGACAGCCTCCATGATTTCAAAGTCGTCGGCATCTTTGCGAGGGCGTCCACCTGCGTGGCGTGGAGGCCGGCCAGAGGAAGAACCTGAAGCAGAAGGCTGGGAACCGAAAGTCTGTGAAGTTGCGCCGGCCACCCCGTCGTCGAAGACTCGCAGAGGCTCGCGCTCCGCCGTTGTCATGGGGCGCTGGCGAGTCGACTCGGGGGTGGCCATGATGAGGGTGCTGGTAAGAAATAACAACCCTAAAATGGCTATGCCAACCGGATCACGTCGATCTTCTCAAAGTACGGGTTCCGATCAATGTATTCTAAGACTTATCAAGCACCTGTGGTGCAGTGGTAGGTTACCTGTCTTGGTAACCTTTCGTCGTGAGTTCGATTCTCGCCGTGCTTGTCTCTTCGGGTAAAGTTCTTTTTTTAACACTCCTATTATTAGCACTCGTCTCTCCTTGCAGGTCAGTTATTGTTTCCGAGCGTCATTTTGCTCTGGTTTATCACTTTCATCCATGGCGCCTAGGACTACCGAAGTAATTCCCTCCCCTCGCCAGCTCGCTCAGCTCAGGGCTATTGCGCCGTACTGGCATGCCGCCATTTCGGGCGGCTATCTAGCGCTTTTTCAGAGGGGATTGTTGAATATTGGTTTGACCAGTTTGACATTCCGCCTGGAGATCCTCAACATTTTTGGAAGATTGTATGTGCTCCTTCTTTATTTACTTCTGCCCAGACTTACTGCCTATCACCAGACGTTAACGCGCCGCCTTACCGAGCGGGACTGGCACCTTTGCCATGCTCGCAGTCCCCCCATACGCATTCTCTCATTCTGAGCCCGGACATTTGTCCTCAGCAAATGTTGGACGAACTGCGCAGGCAGGTCCGTCGCGGATATTCGTTACACCTCCTCAATTTTTTTCCTTCTCAGACACACGCCTGCGGCGTAGACTCTCCCCGACCCTCAAAGAAAATATGTCGCCACCTTTGACTTTTACCGACCCTTAGGGAATATATCTTCTCACCTTTGTGGTACGCATTTCATATCCTGTTTTGTCAGGCCGAACTAATCCGCCACTTCTCCCTAGAATGCAACCCACAGACTATTTCAATTTGTCGATAGAATATATGTACCTCCCTTCGTCCTAGACCAACTACCCAAGTTCTGATGACTTTCACCGGTGTCCTTGGGCCATACATTGGTCTGATCCCGCACAGCGTTGCTTGCACCCATCCGGATCGCACGATCCGTCAATTGGCGCAGTCATTCACGCGTCTCATGCAGGAGGATGGTCCATCGCCACACGCTGAAATCGATCGATGGTCTGAGTTCATCATCCACTGGTTCAGTTCATCTTTTAACGTCCCTGACTAGGCGCGTAGAACGCGTGGTTCGCCAGTGGAGACCACTCCGATCGCTCTACCTAATCCACGGAGCACAGGCACACGAAGGTTTGTACCATCGTTTCGGTCTGTGATACGCCTGAATTTGACTATAGACCACCCAGATACTAACCCCAAGGAGAATTGCGCCATGCCTCTCATCGCCAACGCGTCTTTTCCAGAGGACTGGTCGCTTTGCCAGGATCATTATTTGGTCAATTCCGGCGTTATGGAATTCCTTCACTGGCACGGCTGTAGGGAACTGGAGACCATTTTCCATCAAATGGGCATCTACACCCATGAGGACTTGGTCACCATCGCTTTGGAAATCAGGGGACATGCCTTTGCGGCAATGTTCAAGAGCGCTTTGCGGGTTAATGACGAGCAGTGGCGGAGGATGCGTGCTGGATTTCTCGATTATGCCGCTCCTTTAAAACTTTACATGTAGTGCAGACATGGTCGTTCTAGGAAAATAGAGCGTAGATTTCTCATACAGTCATCAGACCGAATTTCTGTATCGCCCTAGTGGATCTGAGAAGTTGCGGTCCGCGGACCGGAATAGTTCCGTATTTGTTGATCCTAATCTTGCTCCAAGCTGTCACGCTCGCCACGCCACTATGTAATATTTTCGTTCTCTTGGGTCAATCATGAGGCGATTCCCTTGGATAGCCCTTGCTTGTCCACCATCATGGCGTTCATCGGCGTTTTGGGACCGTACGTTCACCAGCAAGAGTGGACAGTCGCGCTGGAACATACAGACGCAGCGATCAAGCATGCAGCCCAACAGCTTCGAAGGCGCATGATTGGAGGAATTCAGGACGTCCCCTCTCTCTCTCGATGGTACGTACTGACTTGTTCCTCGCTGGGTAGATTTAAATACCTCCCCTCTAGGCGAGTTGAAACAATCGTCCGGCAAGCTCGTCCATTAAGATACCGTTATCTGGTTAGTGTGAACGTGCAGCCCGGTATGTGTATCAAGACTATTTCGACCCACATCTCATTCATGTAGCAGATGAGGAACAAAATCCCGAACCCGAATCCCAGCTCTACAATCATACAGTTCCCCAAGGATATAAGCTCGCGACGCGTCCTTGGTTCGTCCATGAAGCCGTGCGCGCCTTCCTGTCCCTGCACGGTTTTTCCGACCTCGAGTGGACATTTCACGAGATGGGTATCTTTACGCACGACGATCTGGTCACCGTAGCCTTGCAGTGGCACAAGAAGGACTTCAAACAGCTCTTCATCGAAGCTGTTCAGCTCAGGAGTAGTGATATGGATATCTTGGAGACAGCCATATGTTCATACGCCGCCGTGCACCCCGCTTTTCCTAAGAGTACGAAATAAATCATCCTTTTGCTCGCAGCATGCGTCAGGGCACCCCCATGTCACAGTTGTAAACTCGTCGGCCGAGGCTACGCAAATACAAATTGGTGAGGCAAATTGGAATATCATCACCGTTTCTCTTCATCCTACCACGATGAGTCGCTTTGGACCTCCCCCACCAAACTACCGTCCCCGTCCCCAGGCTCAAAAGTATGTATGTTCATTGCTTGACTTACGGTGCTGCTCACGATCGTATAGGGACATCAACACGTATCTACGCCACAAGCGTCCGGTCTATAGTTACCCTCGGCGGGGCGTCCGTGGTGGTTGTGCGTATCCTTTCTCTTGCCTTCTGCATTATCCGCTAAAGTCTGAGACACAGTTCGTAGTGTGCGCCTTCACTATAATTTCGATGTCGGACCGGAAGAGCAGGAACCCGAATTTCGCATGCGCGGCCCGTTGAGGACGCGAGTGGCTCAAGTGGACGGCGACTGGCTCATTCCCGCTCTGCAAGCGACGGGCATTCTGGCGACCGAAGACGTTGACCTCATTCGTGGGATGCTAGAGTCGCCAGAGTTCCGCAAACTTTTGCGCCGCGCCCTGGGAATAACAGGCGTTCACTGGTATCGGGCGCTCCAGTTGTTCGACTGGCCGCAAGACGCCGACCAGACAGGTTAGTCTTTCCAATGTCAGTCCTCGTTCGTGATTTAATCAGTGTGCAGGTGTTCCCGTCGAAGACGATCCTGAGCTCGCCGTTATCTTCGCCCAGTGGCCCAGCATGCGTTCCGTCATTGACCGCGAGGAGTACTTTAAAGCCCGCAATGAATATGAGGAGGCGGAGCGCCAAGGGCGTGGCGACGAGCACGAAGCGCATATTTTGGCTCATGTCGGTGTTTCTGCGGGTGACAATATGGCGCGAGTTCTCCCCGATGCTGTTGGCGATGATTTAGTGCTTGTCGAGAGCGAGGAGGATTAATCTGGTCGTATGTAGAGTTGAAATGCAAAAAAATATATGTCCCTTCCTCTTATTCTGAAGGATTCGCAAGCAGTGCTTGGAGCAATGTCCAAATTGAATAAGATCTTGAAGGAGTGTGTGCTTTAGCGCGAAAATCTCTGCACCGCCAACAGATAATCCCAAAAATACCAGAAATTGAGTGAAGTGCCCTCAAAGGGGACCGATCCCACCCACTCGATTTCGGAGGGGGTGGCAGTACCATTAAGCCATTGAGGGCGATAAAGAGTCATATAACGTTGACCATACCGACAGCCAGCACAGGCACCCATCGGTCCGACAACGGTTGGGTTTTGGTAAGGTAAAGGTCGTCAAACAGTCAGGTAAAGGTCAGTAACGGTCAGGTAAAGGTCAATAAAAGTCGTATAAAGGGCTGTTTCGGTCAGGTAAATGTACCCTTTTGGTCATGTAAAAGTAACACCAATCGACACATAGATCCAAGATCCTTATGTGTATATGACCCACCTTCTCCTTTATTCTTGACGTCCACTTGGAAAGCCCTACCCACCCGTCATTTAAATTTGGACTTGCTCCCACATGGGTCGACCACGCCTCTATCACACACCGGAGGAGCGCCGCCAGGCAGCCCGCCTAAAACGCCAGCGTTACGAA
The DNA here is from genome assembly GCA_036872995.1 of Hymenopellis raphanipes. Lineage (NCBI taxonomy): Eukaryota > Fungi > Basidiomycota > Agaricomycetes > Agaricales > Physalacriaceae > Hymenopellis > Hymenopellis raphanipes. Next base: position 26,318 of record JAYMDG010000035.1, read on the forward strand.
GAGCGGTACGTTATACTTGGAGCGGAAATAGGCGTAAACTACAATCATCTTCAGAAATGCCAGTGCAATCAGCCTTCGTCGTCGAGAACAATATGCCGCCAGAGTCGCGCGCACAACACTGCGGGAAATGAACGCTATGGATCCCGAAGCGCGCACTCAGCGGTTCAGCAAGTACGCGATTATGTTCTGTATTGCTATGTAAACTGTTAACCCTCCCTCTCAGAGAGCAACAGAATCTCCTTGACACGGCCAAGGACGTGAACAGACGCCTTTGGGACCTCACGGATGGCAGTCTACGCGATTACGCCTGGCTTGTCGCTTTGCGGACGCGCCACGCTGACGAGGGAGGGCCCATCGTCAAGGAGGCCACCAATCTCATCATTAATATTCGTCGTCCACTCTCGAAGGCTGCACAGACTGTGAGGGCGATGGATGGCGCTCAAGGTGAAGCCTGGGAGTACGCCGCAGTCATCATGAAGCGCGTGAGGACATTGTTGGAATATCTTGGGGACATCTCGAAGAAGCTGCATGCTGCGACGCTGGAGGAGGCTGTGGATTCTCTGGAGTTGGATTGTACCATGTTCGACACTGATCTACTCGGGGAGCCGACTGATGTGGGCCCACCAGAAGTGACAGACGGCGCTGAGCTCAACAAGTGATGTATGTACGTGTCGGTGAATAGATGTGTTGTGGCATACGCCATTTCATTCGCGTGTTCACTCAAAGTGTGGATTCCAGCTCAGGAAAATAATTCGACGATTGGCTGCACAGTAGGTTTACATTCACAAAACATTCGTATACATTAGACGGCGGTGCGGAGCGTCGCCACCTCCCCATTAGCCCTGGCTTGCTCCATCTTGGTCTCGGCCACCTCCAACGAGCTCCATGATTCGTGCACCGCTTTGGAAATCCCCAAAGTGTTCAGCACACTCCAGGCTAATGGGTGTCGTGAGGATGTGTGATTGAAACCGACAAATAGAAGGTACTTACTACGTCCGATAGATACCGGGCGTCAAACCGCGATAGACACAATACCAACGTTCGGAGCGGATCCCATCAGCAAGAGGTGTATAGACAGAATGATGAGCCGGTGGCACAGGCTTGAGGGTAGAGAAGGCGGTACGCTGCCCACGTTCGACTCTGCAAACCCATCCACGTTGCAATGCATATTGAAATGCACGCTCCGCCTGACCCTCGGAGTCATACCCAAAATAGATGGCAAATGGCACGCGAGATATGTGCTTCTTGGCAGCGAAATAGGAGGAATACACGCCGGGCGAAAGACCAACAAATACGACAATAGTCTTCGGCGGCTTCGACTTCGTCTTGGTCTTGATTCGACGCGTAGTGGCGCGGACCCCTGCACCGCTTGTATGAGATAGGAGGAAGCTTCCGACCTGTCAAAGCGTCAGTGACCATGAGGGAGTGGGTAAATTGAAATACGAAAAACCAATTAGTGATAGTACGAGTGTTGGCGCCGGGCTTGGTGACCTGGTACTGCGTGAGGTCGCACCGAGGAACAGAAGACTTCGGTTTGATGAGGGGCTGTTTGGTGTGGGCTGGTCGGCATAATCGTTAAGCAAGTCCTTCTTCACAGTAGAAATCTCATACCTTTATGGTCGGGGGTGCCAGGGATCTGGCGGTCCTCAAGAGAGGCAATGAAGGCGCAGAACTCAGCGTCACCCTCAAAACTGGTCTCCGGGAAATCTTCATGGGCAGTGCACCAGTCGTCATCAGACGATGGTGGCTCCGGCGGTGCAGTGGGTGATGGCAAGTCCGTCTCGTCCGAAGACGATGGATCTTTCGGACCAGGGGCGGACGGCGGCTCCTCCTCATCAGAGGACACGATGATCAAGATTTCTTTGACGGTAGACATAACGAACGAGAGGAAAGAGCACAAAACAGTTTATTGGACGTATACGCATTAAATATCTACACGCGGTCGGATTTTGGCAGCCGAGCTGATCTTATCTGGATATGGCGATAAGAGAGGGATCCCATCAAGGAAGTTCACGACGACAAACCTACGGATCTTCGATAACCGCCACATGTCCCAATTGAAGCGACATGTTGAACTGATCGACGGCGGTTTGCTGAAAGCCTTTACAGGCATACGAAGACGCAGTTTTGACGCGCTTGGTAGCCATGTCGGCCCAGGTGCTGAGATAGCTGTGAGAACAGGTTTAATAGAAATTGAAATTTGCATACCACGTAGGAAAGACACCGACGAACTTGCCGCGCGTAACAATGTACCATCGGTTTCCGGTAAAGCCGCGGTTCGTTTCCAGCATGCCAGTGGGTACATGTTCATACTCGATACATGCGCGGTGCGTGGTCGTGGCAGCGGATGGGACAACTGCAACGGGGCGGGAGGCGCGGCTGTGGTCTGGTCTGAGCAACGATAAACGAGCCGATGGAATAAATACTGACCAATGATCAACTGGACTTCGTCTTCAGAGTCGCTCGCTGTGCGGCTGCCGTCATCGTCATCGTCCTCGCCACCATTATCTTCGACATCGGAGTCGGCGACAAAGATGGCATGACGCGGATCAGCGCCCGCAGGGGTGGGAGTGTCGGGGACAGCAAGTGTTGGAAGAGGTGTCGCGATTCCGGCGGGAGTCGGTGTGGAGGGACGAGATTGTGCACCTCCATCACCGGGACTCGCTCTAACAGCGAGCTCGCTTGTACTTGGCGTCTTGAGGACACCCTCCATGTCGTTCGAAGGGTTGTCGGGTGTTTGAGGGCGCGGGGTTGGTCCACACGCGCTTCGAGCGAGCTCATGATGGGACGAGGAAGCGGGGGGAGACAAACTACTATGCAAAATATCGCCCAGTTTATGGGGGTGAGAGACTGCGAACCGAGTCGTGGAGGGACAAATAATATGCAGCACCGTGTCGGTTCGTCTGGTTCGGCCGCGTTCGATTTGCAAGAGCAATTGGATATCGGTACGGCAAAAAAGATTTGATTGCGGTCCGGTAAATGTCGCCTAAGGTTGAGCCACAGGAATTGGGAAAGAACAGGCACGCGCTAGCCATCCTCTGGCTAGAGTTGAACCACAGCAACTATCCGGAGCTTTTTCGTCTGACTGCACGATGTCGTCGCCGCCACCGGACCCAGCAATTCCTGCTCCTCTGCCTCCTCCTGAGGCTCTTACTACCGATGCGCCTCCTCCCGGGACGGGTACTGAAGAGACGCGTAGCGATGAGCCGTCAGCACCCAAACCTCCTGCGACGGGTACTGAAGAGACGCGTATCGAACAGCCGTCTGTACCCAAACCTCCTGGGACGGGTAGGGAGGAAGAGCCGCGTATCGAACAGCCGTCAGCACCCACGGCGCCAGCTCCCAAGCCCACCGCTCCCAAGCCCACCGCTCCCAAGCCCACCGCGGCCAAGCCCACCGCCCCCAAACCGACAGCGCCCAAGCCTGCCGACAAAACGAAGAAAAAGAAGTCGACAGCGAAGCCCAAGCAGGAGAAGGACTCCCTGAAGGGCTGGGCGTTGGGGTGGCGCCAGGATTTCCTTGACGCGAAGGTGGAAGGTTACCAGGACGCGTTGTGCATCGGCGCCGCTGCTGAGCGCACTTATATGCGGGAGGTGTATGACGAGTATTTCTATTACTGCTCGTGGCGTCTGAAGGATTGGGAGGAGCCCGTATTACCCGCCGAGCCCTACCACAAATCGCGAGTTGTGGCGGCAGAAGATTTGACAGACGAAGAGATGGTCACGAAGAGAGAAACCATTGATGCACTGAAAAAGGTTAGGATTTATTATATCTGCAGTGTGAGAGACGACTGACAGAGACGCTATAGCGTATCCGCCGTTACTTGCGATACCGTGCCGAGAAGTTGACGAACTTGAGAATCCGGATCCAAACAGGCATTCTGGATGATCCGTTCGCGATTTTGATGGCGAAGGTCGCGGGGATCGAGAAACCCGCCAAAAAGCGCCAGGCCTACCAACAGTTCATGCATTACGAAAAGGAAGCTGTCGATGCAGCGGTGAAGAAGACATATAACGAAGAGGTCGAGGTACTTGAAGCGGAGGGGATCGGTCCCGACGATTTTCCGGTTATGGACGCGCCTTACCGCGCGAAGGTGGCGAGGACGCTGTTCGCATCGCTGACAGAGGAGGAGCGAGAGTTCTGGGCGCTTAGCGCTACTCAGGAGGCGTCGGAGAAAAAGGGAGAGTATATCAAGGCCTTAAAGGGCGGACCGGTCACCGACTGGAATCAGAGAGCAGAGTGAGTGTCAGCGAGGGCGAGACATTAACAAGAGCTGATGACTTACCAGGTGCATCAAGAATTTGAACCGTTTCATGGCGCGATTATGTCTGGAATTCGAGACTTGACGGGTTTGCACGTCATGATGAACGTAGTGGGACCATTGCCTTCGTTAAAAGGTTCTATTGGCGTTACGGGGTAAGTGTCGATGAATGGTTGCGAGGAAGAGGTCTAACCGTCTGGTAGGGTTAACTCGGGGAAGAATCTTGAGCCGACGCCTGTGTCGTGTCCGCATTGGCGTCCCGAGGAGTATGGGAAGTGGAAGCAAACAATGCTGGGATGGGGTATCACAGCGTACACGCCAGGAGAACTGACAGCTGCGAAGATAGCCTGGGGAGGAATCGTTCCTCCAGGTGGATTTGCCAACCCGCCCGACCCGCCCATGACGCTTATCCCCACGTATGGCCCTAATCCGCCGCTGCTGAACCCGGATGTTGTCATGGCCGATCCAGCGCCGACGCCACAGGGTGAAAAGGATTCCGGGAACACCGGAGGTAACAAGGACAGCGGAATGTTGAGCGAGTCAAGTCTAGACTCCGATGAAGAAGACGAAGCACGCCAGACCTCGACGAAGAAGAGAGGAGGGCAAGTTATCCGGGGCAAAGCGACGAAGAGGTTCATCGTCGAGAGAGCGAAGACTCAGACAGCGACAAAGGCGGGAGTTCATCATTTCCTCGGCGGTCGGCTCTGGAAATCGAGCGCGATGCCAATATTGCGCGGAATAAAGAGTTGCTTGCTCCGATTAACGCCGAAATCCAGAGACTTCTGCCGCCGAAAAAGCAGAAGGTTCAGCGTCAGCCTCGTACCACGGCTGCTCGTGGAGCTGCGCCACAGCGAAGATCAACGCGTCTGGGGGGAAATGCTGCTGGGGCGCAGACGGGCGACGAAATGGATACAACACCGGATGCGCCTTCTGGATCCGTTGAGGGTGAGGAGAATGAAGAGATGGATACTGCTCCCGATGGGAATTCGACCTCGCTCGTCAGCACAGGCGTCGTAGTGGATGCGACCGATTCTAACGCGGCTATTGCGCCTGTCACCCATTCCGAACCCGAGAACATTACTGCAGCCGTCACACAGCCCGTTCAGACGGTATCGACAATGCCCAGGCCGAGACCGGCGTATGCGGCGTCGACTTTGACGGCGGAGGAGAAGGATGCTATTGCGAATGCGCCGGCTTGGTTTAAGGTTCCCTGGGGTCATTTGAAGGGGCTAAGATTGGGATGGACTGGAGGGTGTTACTGGATGTGTTTGCTCGTTGGGAAATGGATGGGGCCTTCAGCGTTGTGAAGAGTGGACTGCCGGCGAAGAAGCGCCCAGCGATGTTGCAGGATTGGATTACGGATGGTCGTGGGAGGGGATCGGCGGGGCGATTATGCCGGCACTGACGCCGTCGGGAGTGGCACGCTTCCAAAAGCAGTACGACGCGTACTGGGCGCTGCTGCAGCCCAATTGGCGTAAGGGAGTGCCAGGTGCGTCTGAGCGGGACGTATATGGAGGGGAGTGGGGTGTATTGATAACGAGGGGCGTGAATGGCTGGCTGAGCGTGATCGCGGCGTTGTTCTGGTGGGGTTCGGTGGTGCAGAAGAATGCGGAAGAGCGTCGTCAATGGGTGGAGGCGGTAAAGGATGCGGCGTGGATGTTGGAGGGAGTTCTACACACGAGGGTTCAGTGAGGATGCTAGAATGGAAGGGGATCTGTCAGAACATGTGTATGTATTAGGGTAGTAAAATATATACCCATGTTCGGCGGCATGCATTGTGAAATGGGGGCAGCGGTGTCGAGCGCATGTTGACGGTGGTGATGGAGACAGCAAAGGAGCCCACGTGGGCCGGAATGAAAGTAAGGAAGGGTTGACAGAGTGTAAGGGAGTGAGGAGGGGTTACGTTGGCAAGAAACCAAGCCTACTTGGCTCAATTGGATCAGGCGTCGAGATTTGATCAGTCTGGACTCGGGTTCGACTCCCGGTAGTAGGCATTTCAAGTATACTTCCAATTTTTGTTTTTGGTTGGAAGTGTACTTCAACTAGGGTGGCGAAGTAAACCCTCCCGGAGGTAACTTACCAGTAAGTTACTAGGGGGGTCCGGAGGCCTAGGTATCAATACGGTAAGTTACCGTTACTTACCGGCACGTGATTTTTCACGTGAGAAGCGTGGCGCAATTTCTCATCAGGGCTTCTGGGCCTTAATTTTTTGCTTCCTAGAGTGAATTTTAGCTTCAAAGTGTGCATATCTCAATTGTATGTACTGTACAGTGCCTTATCCACTATCTCTAACCTCCAGTACCCTTACATCCCCACCTGTAACCTTTCTTCGGCGGTGCCAATCATGTGATTTGTCACGTGTTCGGTAAGTTACTTACCTCCTGGACCATGAGGTAACTTACCGGTATCAATACCGGTAACTAACCGCCGTAAACCCTATCGGTATCAAAACCTAGGGTTTACTTCGCCACCCTAACTTCAACAATGCGAACTTACGATGGGTCTTGGGAACATTCGTTTTGAATAACGGAGCTTGGCAAGGAGGAGCAATAATTATGTAGATTGAGTCTCATACATATTACAGGGCTGGTCTAGATAGAAATTGTATGGTGCAGCAAGGATATTGGGGAATGGAGGAAGTAGGAGTATGAGGAGAGGGAAAGGGTAAGTTGCTATGACACGACCCTAGGAAAATATCTGGGGGCCGTGGAAGTGGCGCAACAACTATTTTTGGGAGAGCGGAAGGCGGGTTGATTCAGAGGGGCGCAATTATTCGCCGTATATGGACAAGGATATGGGCTGCACGATGGCAACAAGAATCCGGCAGGGCGCGCATCGAAGCGCCCCAATTTCCATTTTGGGAAGGGCGAGGGCGGGATGCGGGAACGAGAACAAGAACAAGAACGGTGCAAGAAAGTGAAGGATTCCTCAAGCCCCACAGAAAATTGCGAGTGGCGGGTATACCATTTTGGGAAGCGAGGCGGGAAGCGCCGCCCAATATGGCGCCGAGGGGTGGTGAGCATGGCGTATGTCGACGAGATACGCCGTTGAGTGCTGACAACGCACGTCAGCAACGAGAACCATGCAGCGAGCCCGCCGAGCGGGTGCGATTTCCATTTTGGGAAGGCGGGAGGCGGGAACGGCTGCATGGAATCGGAGCAACTGAACAGAAGAGAAGGAGCAAGGAGGTACTGCTCTTTCAGCTCAATAAGCGGTGCATTTTCCCAGTGCTGCCGAGTGGCGGGTATGCCCATTTTGGGAAGCAAAGCGGGACGCGCCGCCGCATGGAGCGTCGAGGAATGCGGGGTAGAGAAGGAGCAAGGAGGTACTGCTCTTTCAGCCCAATAAGCGGTGCATTTTCCCAGTGCTGCCGAGTGGCGGGTATGCCCATTTTGGGAAGCAAAGCGGGACGCGCCGCCGCATGGAGCGTCGAGGAATGCGGGGTGCATGCGGAGTAACGGCAACAATAGTGTGCCCAGATCGGGAAACAGAGATCTACGCTGTGTAAACCGGAAGTCGGACCGGGTCTGCGCGCCAGGGCATGAGCCGAGGGCGGGCTCGGATGTATTAGAGCAGGGCGCAGGGTACGCGCTCATCGACGAGGGGCCCGGGTGTGACCGGACTGACCTCTCGGAAGCCCACGGGTGGCTGCTGCTAGGTGTGGGCATGACAAAGACTGTTGCCAGCCGCTGGCTAGCTCCAAGACACATGAATCTAGTTATCCTGGCTACAGCCAGGCTCATTTACTTATATTTTACAGCTAGGGCTCTCTTTGAGACAGCCGCAAAAGGATGACGACGCGTACGGCCACGACTATGCGCCGCGGACGACAACGACAACGACAGCGACAGCGACGACGGCGATGACGACCACCACTACTGGCACCATCACCACCACCACCACCATCACTCCCTCTCCCACCAACACCACCACACCACCACTTCCTCCATTACCCCCCACCACCACTTCCTCCCTGCCACTACCATTTCTTCGTCACCCCCACCACCACAACCCTCAGTCCATCCTCATGCACGGCTGAGTGTTGCCCCGGGATGCTCATCGCGCATGAATGAACTTTGGGTAGTTGGAGGGGATGATCCGCGAGATCCGTCGAAAACCCGGATCGCGCGCGAGTACCCGCAAACCTCGCGAGTACTCGACTCGTTTGACTCGCGAGTCAACGCGGGTCGAGTCAAACGCGGATCACGAGTCGAGGCTTTTGGCCTCGAGTACTCGCCACACAGATCGCGAGTCAGACCCGGATCTGACTTGTTGAGATCTCTACCTGGTTCGGTAATCGTGACGGCCACCGAGTCTCCTGAGGTTGAAGTAACCGAGTTGGATACTCTTTCGAAGGGTCTACCTAGTAATACTTCGTAGGCTGGTGCCTTCAAAATATGTACTTGCAGGTAGTAAGTAATGCCTTCAAAAATGAACGGTAGGTTGCGTGCTAAACCCACCGTTTCCGTCCGGGTTTGGTCTGCACTTTCCATCGTTATCCGAAACCCAGGATCGTATGGAATACCTAGTTCTAGTACTGCTTTAAGAGACATGAATACAATTTTTGCGATCCGCTGTCTAACAGACACTCTTTTCTTCCTGCACCGCCAATGATCGGCCACACCATTCTTAGTTCGGCACTTTCTGGTGCCACACTGGCAGCGGGTAAGTTCACATTGAAGTAAGGTCCAGCATAACCGTTATTGAACTGGTACAACTGAAGGATAGGGTCATGTACTACAACGGCTCCCCGCGGTAGGTCACTTCCTCCATCCTGGTTTATCATATATACAGTCTCGGGTTCGGCTGCTGCGAACTCCATCTGTACATTTACTTTAACATTTCTACCCTTCAACAGCTCTAGTAAATCTTTCTGCCAAGCTTCGTTGGTAGCCAACATTTCGAAGGGTAAGAATTGTTTCCAAAGAGACCGCCACTCCGGATTCTCGTTGAGCAATGCTCTGATTTTCGAGATCCGTTGATAAGTACGCTGTTTCTGTTGCTCAACTCCATCATTAACCGATACTACTGGCCCGGGGGCTTGCAACGCGTCGTCAATGATTTCCTTTAGCTCAGGATCCAGTACTGTACTAGTGGACTTGTCTCTCGTATCAGCTTCTGGAGTGCCAGTAGACGGGTGCTCTTCCGGTACCGATTCGGTAAAGCTGACTTGTTTCTTTTTAGGGATGACTACTTCCACTCGCTGTGTGGTAGATCAGATGTCCTTGCTTCCGTGAAAGCTGGGACCTAGTTTTCGTTTTAGGATCTCTATAGGTTTTTCGATATGTTTTTCGTTGTTCATTTGTGCACGCGTATTTACAAATTGGCTCTCAAGAGGCTCTGTTATCGTGTTAACAGGCCCAGACTCGAGGAAGGGGAAAGGCTTAAATTTTGTGAAGGACCGTCTTGTCTCCAAGATTGTCTTTGTGATTCGAGCAAGTGCTCTAACAGCTGTTTCTCCATAAGTGTAAGCCTTTTCTCCTCCGGTTCTTCCAGAGTCCGCTCCATCCTCGAGCCTACTCGAAATTTGACTGAACGTCCTGCGCTACGTTGAAATCAACTACGGTTTCGGGACTAAACATATCGTCTTCATTTTCTATCATGAAGTTCTGCGTCTTAATCATGACAGCGGCTTCGGGTGGAAGCTTTCCGGTGGTCTTTTTCATGAGCTTCCAGACTTGCCACACTGGCCAAATACCAGCTTTCGCCTTGCTTGAGAGTGATACACTATTTCTCAAGAAGTAGTACTTGACGCCGTTAGGCTGGTAGATCCAGCCTTCCGCTTCCATCTTCTTTTGGTGAGGGCACTCTCTGACGAAATGTCCTTCTTCGCCACAGAAGAAACACAACCCTCCATCCGCATGCTGGTGCTGATGTGGAGGGTGCAGTTTGGGTCCATGACTCGAATTATTGCCATGATTGTGATTTCCTTGAGGGGCGCGTACTATCATCCCATTCGGTTGGATGGTAGGTGGTCCACCCGGATAGTTAGGTGCGCCTTGTGCTAGGTGTTGAACAACATTATACGGGTAACTCAGAGGCTCCTGAGTATAATCGTACTGCATATGTTGAGTGCGGAGGCTAGGGTTTCCGTGAGGATTGCCCTTAAGCGCATCCTTAAACATAGTCAACAGTTGTTCGTGTTGTCTTGCTTGAGTCTGTTCATGCGCTTGTCTAGCCTTGGCTTCAAGGTTGAATTTGTCCAATAAGATTGACAAGGACTCAGTCTGTTGAGCTAAAGACTCCGTCTTAACTCTCGAAGTTGAGGAGGGCACTAGCGCTCGGTCGTAGTTGCGACCGGATACCTCAGTATATTCTGCGATCTAACCGAACACATCTAGATCTCCAAAGTAGCTGCTAATGGCTTCGACAACTTCCATCAGGGACCATTTGATACCAACCTTCTTGGTGGCCGCGGATGGAGTGGGATGGTCCCGTTTCAACTCGACTTGTATACTGGCCCAGGAGGGTCCTAGGATACAAGATACTAAGTGTTCGATCGCAGTCTTCTCCGTAAGGTCTTGACTCTCGATTAAATACAACATAACATGCATGATGACTCGTTTGAACTCAACCCATCCGGTCTTGTTGTAGATCGGATTTGCACGATAAATGTTGAGTTTTTCTTCTAGTTCTTTAGGCATATGTTCTCTGTCTTCGGTGCCTGCACCGTAGCTTTCGAACACTGCCTTTTTGAAGCCTTCGTAGAGGCCAGCTCGGTACTCGGGCATGGCGAACCACTGCTTCCTGATGTCTTCGTCTACATAGCTGACCGCTATTTCGATTTTGAGTCCGTCATCTTTGATCTTTTTCGCTGGGAATAACCAGTCCATTGCGTTGAAGTACCTTTTTACTCCAGCTTGAGTAGCCAGGAACTCGGGTGCATGTCTGGTACCGGGAATCGGTAGGTTCGCACTATCTAGTTTCTCAGTGAGAGCTTGCGACGGATACGCGGCCGGGTCTAATCCTGCCATACTGATTCGTAGATTGGTAAATAAAGGGTGTGGTGCTAGGGAATAACCTGGAAGACGGTATTCTTCACCGTCTACAGATGACTCGGTAGGTGGAACAAGCGAAGACTTGTTCTTTTTGAGTGCACTGGGTGCTTTTGTTTCGTTAGTCCTGTTAGGAGGAGTAACTGGAGCCGGTACTGTTGGAGTATTCCGACGTGAAGAGGTATTTTGGTTTTGGCTAGACTGAGCTGCGCGTGCAATGGCTCTTGCTCTGTCTTCAGGTCCACCGTTTACTAAGTAACCGGGTGGATGCTGATTCGGCCGTAGATTCCGTCCAGAAGATGCAGCAGTATTTGACGTACTTGCTTGCGATCTCGAAGGAGGGGTGAACGCTCGTTCTGACTTGGCGTGTAACGCGAAGACTGAGAACCAGAGGTTCTTTTGGGATTTATTTTCGATTTTTGGACTTTGCAACCGTTGGATTCCGAATCGCAAGTTAACAAAATTAAGCCCCCTCACGGTGGGCTCCAATAATATGATGTGCAGTATAGGAATACGCCACAGAAATACACACACTCAAACACACAAAACAAAACAATCACTCGAAACTTCCGAAGTTTCTAATGGACAGGTACAAGGATCCGACCTTATCACCCGTAACGAATTACAACTTTAGTCAAGATTGAGTGACTCAAAGAGGTTCCAAACGGAGGGGGGTAGAGGTGTACTTCCTAAACTAACACAAGTGCAAGTTCGAGGAAGCTTGGGGAGTTAACTTGTGGGATTCCGGAAGAAGGGGTAGCTTCCGATGTCTTAGCCGAAAGGTTGACACGCAAGTATGCTGAGTCTCGGAGGACTGCCGGTTGACTGTCTTGTGCACTCAATCTTTAACTCAACAGAACGCAGGGACCAAGATCGCCTTTGGGTACGTAAAGATCCGCGGGGCTTGGGTACGTCAAGTTGGTCTAAACTAACACAAAAGGCCTGGCTTCTTATGTCTGAATCCGAAGCAGTTGCAAGCGCAGTGGCTCCGGGTGTTCTCAAGTCACTTCGTTACCGATACTTGCTTCTGTCGTTTAAACTCCGTCTTGGGACAGAGGGACGTTCACAGTACGGATGGCAAAGCTTTCGGGTACTAACTCGAAGTTCACCAGGTAACTATCACTGGTTCACGTTGTTCTGATTGGGTTTTTAACTTAAACTGAGGTGGACACAAAAGTTCCGAGTCAAATAAACACTGGTATTCGCTTGTAGGGCTATATACGCGGGTGTTGATTAACTACTGACTACAATGTTTTACAGGTACTTATATACTACAGAATCAGGTACATACGGTGTTATTCTTACTGGTTGGTGCGGTTCGGTAGCTACTGTCGGTTTCTCAGACCTCCGAGTGACTCGTATGTAGCGTTTGAAAGTCAGGTTAGGTCAGGTCTTTGGACCTTACCTAGCCTAACCGTTAACCGCGCGCCGCAGGTGAAAAATTTTTGGGTGTAACCGTTGACCGTAACCGCTCTGTGCACTGGAGTTCGGTCCTGATCACAAGAACATCAAGAACTTGGGATCACCACAATGATGGAACACTTGGGGTGAGTGAGGTGAGAGAGAGACCAGAACCCAAGAGAAAGCAGAAGAGTGCTAATATGGGGGATCTGTCTGGGTACCTAACTACTGAATACAGGTCGAGTACAGTAGATTATATACTGTACGAGACCTTCTTATCAAGAGGCTAAACTATCAGGCTATCGAGTGAAATACAACTTGAAACATGTATCAAGTGAAATACCTAGGAAGAACTAAGAGGAAGTGAAATGGAAAAGGATGCATGCGATCACGTGATGTGGCGGATGTGCAATCCCCCGGGATTGATACCGTTTCCATGCGCAGGGAGCGCATGAACGGTACATCTCCCCCAACCAAAATTTCAATACCGGAGGGATTGAAAGTGGACAGGAAATCATGAAAAACGCGTCCGAGAAACCAAGCAGATCGCGAGTCCCAGCAAAGAGATGAACACGCTAATCCGAATGTTCGTCGACGAGCACATGCACTCTATCCGGCGCTACTCCAGCGAAGACGCGATTGAGAAGCGTGTCGTCAATGACCACGGAGGCCAGATGGTCGTGTCCGGCTCTGGGACGCGCTCCCGCTCGACTTCATACCATCCGGCATCACCCAGGTCGACCGACTCCATGCCTCCTCCCGCCGAGATGTCCGACTCCGAGGAAGAGTTCGACGAGGCCGACAACGAATTTACCGAGACGGAGGTCTTCGAGGGAGAGGGTTGGGCGCAGTTTGGCTGTCTTAACATGACGCCCGAGGGTAGCGTATCCGTAGTTTTGAAGAGCCTGGATGAGGCGCAGCACTCGCGCTCGTAGATAGAAATACGAACGAAAGAAGAAAAGAACGCGTCAAAAAAACGGCTTCAGAAGTCACAAGAAACAAAAGAAAACCAAGAACTGGTTAAGAAAGCAACCAAATGAAAGCAGAACTTTCCAGAGCCCCAAAAGAATACGAGGGCTCAAGAAAACGTTCAAGCAGGGCGGCAATCCAAGGCCAAACAAGTTTATTCCACCACGAGGTCGTGGTCTGAGAGTGAGAACGGTCGAGGAGAGAGCGCGGCGTTTAACGGTGCTCGGGGCCGTTAAGTCCGAGATCCGAGAACGGGATCGCGCTGGTTGTCGAAGCATCTTCGACACCATTCAGAAATGCGACGCCAATGCTCTGCTTCCTCCCACCACGACCAAGGGTGCCGCCACAAGAATCGCTGCCGACGCGACAGTGAGGTTTCGTGGAGGCGCGACGACTCCTCCGTGACGACCCGCACCGTCGACCAAGGCGAGTCATCGTGTTTTAGAACAGTCTTGGAAAGGGTAACCGCCTTTGAGATGTAGAAATGGATGATGTGGCCTCTCAGGTGAGTGCCGTTGCGGATTTTGGATTTTTGGAGGGCTGTGAGAGCCTCCTGACCGCATTGACATGCCAGCCAACGAGGATCGCAACCCCAAGGACGACGCCCGTAGCCTCGCTAACGACGCTGCCAAGAAGAGTAGCGGCATTGACATCAACGCAGGCCAGGACGACGCGGTGATGGAGAGAGAGGACGACTGCGCCGCTATGTGGTGGACTCGTCGACGAATACGGTTCGTCGTCCCCGTAGTACCGGAAGCAAGCAAAACTGACGTCCCAAACAGCCAGAGAGCCGACTGACCACGGCGTCCCGGATAAGGACAAGAAGGACGAGGTAGGCCCTCCTGTGTCGGACGCCGCCGCAAGAGTCGCAAGCAGCAACGGCGCCAACGCCGACCAGGATGATGCGCTCGACGCCTATGATGCCGACTACGAGGAACCTGGGAGCGCGCGAGAGGACACACGCACAGCGTTGATGGGATGACTTGAAAGAACGGGCGGGCAAGCTCTAGGAGAGGAACTCGCCAACGGGACGCTACTCGCTACTCGTGCGTTGTCTTTGATTGAGGAAGTCTGCGTCGTACTGACTGCAGACAGAGAGCTCGGTGTCAGTGGGTTTGGAGGAGATTGGGAGGCTGAAGAGAGACCCGCCACCAACCTCGCCCAGATAAAGGACCTGGAGAGGTGTGTCCTCACAATGGCTGCGAAACGCGAGGCTGCTGCAGCAGCACATGCGACTGAGGAGAACGCGGACGCGATGAACAAGATGGGGGTGTAGAGGTATTGCAAAAGACGATTCATGGATGATTTATGATAGTGCTTTTAATGTGTTTTGTCGAAGGTATAGGAATGTTGTTTCCGCCTCCTCTGTGTGATTTTTGTTGTGAGGATCCCGATGAATCGTGTACAACGAGAAAGATGCCATTTGGGCGAGAGATATCGTGTCGCGCTGCTCGGTAGCTAGTCGAGTTGCGAGTATTCGTTAAGATAAGAGTAGGACTGCCGTCCAGGTCGTAAACGCGCGTGTTGGTGATAGTACATGTGGCCATTGATTTCTCATGAGTCTCGCCGAGGTGGTCATCGCACGAGAAGAAGTAGACTGTCCTGACGAGGTGCTCATCGAACGAGAAGAAGTCTGATAAACCCGACGAGGTGCTCATCGAACGGGTAGAGGTATGATAATCCCGACGAGGTGGTCATCGAACGGGAAGAGATCTCGACGAGGTGGTCATCGAACGAGATTAGAAGATAGAGAATCTTGACGAGGTGGTCATCGAACAAGATTAGAAGATAGAGAATCTCAACGAGGTGCTCCCGAATGAGAAGAGAGAAGAAAATAGAGAAGTGAGGGTGTCCGAATTCGAGTGGCCATGATGGTAAAATGATCCTGGGTCCAATCACTGTGCATTATCATCTCTTGACTGATGAAAGCAATGCGGAGGAAGCCTTGTGTACAGGCTGTACCTCTGTACTTGCCGTGAAGACTGCTACAATAGCAGCTCCAGATGCATGTGGAAGGGAAGAGAAGGCTCCTGCTGTACCAGCAGTGTGCTGCTTCTGAAAAAGTGGAAGTGTCATCTGTGGAAATGGATCCCTCGCGGTGGGCTCCACTTGTGCACTGGAGTTCGGTCCTGATCACAAGAACATCAAGAACTTGGGATCACCACAATGATGGAACACTTGGGGTGAGTGAGGTGAGAGAGAGACCAGAACCCAAGAGAAAGCAGAAGAGTGCTAATATGGGGGATCTGTCTGGGTACCTAACTACTGAATACAGGTCGAGTACAGTAGATTATATACTGTACGAGACCTTCTTATCAAGAGGCTAAACTATCAGGCTATCGAGTGAAATACAACTTGAAACATGTATCAAGTGAAATACCTAGGAAGAACTAAGAGGAAGTGAAATGGAAAAGGATGCATGCGATCACGTGATGTGGCGGATGTGCAATCCCCCGGGATTGATACCGTTTCCATGCGCAGGGAGCGCATGAACGGTACAGCTCAATGACCATAACCGGTCATAACCGCGGTTTTTACACCAGTTAGTGATCGGTCTAACTGGTGTACGGTCAGACCGGTCAGTAACTGCTGATAACCGGTCAGACCGCTCATTGACTGCACCAAAAGCAGCAGTCAACGATTATACTAACAGCTTACTGAATGGTATCCTCACAATAGTGAGTATACCATACAGTTAGGCGAGGCTTACGGCTCAGCATCCAATCTGTACCCCACTCAATCTGCAGTTGGTATACTGATTCGGGGATACTCGAGAGGTCGATGGCGGAAATGACTTTCTTTTCGAGGTGGCGCGGGACACCTCATTAGGCAAGCCGCATACCACCTGCGAAAGGATGGGGAATGGAGGAGGGAAAGGCTTGGGTGGTGATGGTGCCAGAATGGTCACGATAGCTGAAGTCTCGAGTCGTCGTACACGGCCTTGTTAGGGCTTACGCGTCTCGTTGCCATGGTGAAGGGCACAACGTCGAGTCCTGGAGTCGTCGCGTGCTGGGAGTGCCGTCATTCCGGTGGGGACATCGTTGTCGGGGTGATGGGGTCGTTGAGGTCGTGAGCACGTCGTCGTCATTGTGGGTGCATAGGTCAGTACAAGATAATAAATGTAAAGACACGCACCTTGACGACGCCGCCTGTCAGCAGACAGCGCGGTGTCATGCTCCAAAGTCAACCTCTTACATCCTCTGCCCTGTGGGGCTTCTCCATCGTCGTCGTTGAAGAAATGCGGCCTCGTTGGAGGGCTTACGCGTCCAGCGGGGCCGCCGGGGCTCTTCAAGCCCGCGTTGCAACGAAAAAGCATAAAAAAGAGATAGATTGAAGGAGAATAACGCCTGGAAGACCCGCGTCCCCTGGTTGAGTCGTCGGGTCCAGGCGTTGCGAGATGGTGGTGGTTGAGTGTAGAGATCAACCAGAAAAAGCATCTCGATCACCACTCGGATGATCGGTCCGGGTGCTTTTTGTCAACTTGCGCGGCTTCGAGCACGTCAACGGCAATGATTAAGGTTTTTTAAACATTGCAGGATGTGTTCCTGCAATGTTTTAGAGCCTTTTATTTTCTGGCCATTTTTTGGCCTATAAGAACATGATGCTTGTACTACGAGTACAAGCATTGTAACGGATGGTAAATTCTAAAGACAACAAGCGACGGTTGATTTAATTTAGGTTAGATGGGATGAATATCATTGTAAGTATATAGGATCTAGTATGAAACTGGGAAGTCCGAGAGCTTTTCCTTGCTAGAAGGCATGATTTTGCAGATATACAATGGGATACTTGCTACGTAACACATTTCCAAGCCTATCAAGTATTATATCACTCTAGATTTAGCTTAGATACATGTAATATGATTACTACAGTATATTCCAACACTAAAATTTGTAGTCCGAGGCCCTCGTCGTTGTCCCGAACGACATTGAAGTCGTTCCATTCGCGATTCGGGTCTCGGACCGATCATCCGAACGGTGATCAAGACGCTTTTCCTTACTCGATCTCTACCTCTAACCACCACCACTACACGACGCCTGCCCCCGATAACTCGACCTTGGGACACGGGTGTCCCAGGCGTCTTTATTCTTTGATCTCACGCTTTTTTCGTGGATTTGCGGGCTTGAAGAGCCCCGGCGGCCCCGCTGGACGCATAAGCCCTCCAACGAGGCCGCAAATCTTTAACCACCACGACGACCACCCAGAGCACGACGATTGTCGCCTCTGCCGCACTGACGATTGTCAGGCGGCCTGTGGGGTGAGTTTTGAGCGTCTGGCACGAAGCCAAACACCGCCGCTGTCTCCGCCACGCGAAGAGGACGACGACGACTCGAGAACGGATTACTCGCGACTCAAGGACGGACGACCGCCGTCCCGCATCCCTACGACGACGACTATGACAGTGCCGACCTGTGGATAGTCTCCCGGCTCCCCACAATTGCGCTGGATAACGCGCAAGGCCGTTGCTAGGGCGTCGTGGCCCTAACAACGGCGGCCTAGCAGACGCGTAAGCCCCTCCAATGGGCAGCAGACAACATAAGAGGTGTAGGACTGTGGGTGTATTGCCGCGGTGCGTCTTACAGACGGCGCCGTGCATTCGAAATATGGACGCGGCGTCGCGCGTCTGCTGACGTTGCAGCGCAATAGGTACGATCTTTTTTACTGCAACTTCTTCTTCTTCTCCTCCACCATCACCACACACCACCATCATCTTCTTCCCACCACCACTACCCCACCCTCAGTCCGGCCTCATGCACGGCTGAGTGTCCCCGTGCCATTGCCCGGGGATACTCGTCGGGCATGAATGGATTTGCGGTGGCGGGGAAGGGGGGGTCTTGTTTGGGGAGATTACTTGAAAATGTCATTAATCGTGCGTTTCGAGTGCATCGACTCACTTCGTTAATCGGAGTGAGTATACCATCTTTTTTTTTACATTATTGCTTACGCATGAGAGATGTAGTGTAGTCAAAAAATTACAAATGAATATGACCTTTTGGCACAACGGTTACATTGGCTGACATACTCCTGTATGAAATTGGTCGAACTCCATGGGTTCAATTCCTGTGGGGTTCATTTTATCGGAACACCCGGTTAGTGCGGTCATGACCGGCGGTTAACCGGTCTAACCGGTTAGACCTCGGTTATTGTCAGTTATTCATATTTAGCTTTTTGAGAGACCGTTGACCGTAACCGGTTAGTAACCGTAGTCACGGTCATACTAATAGCGGTTATATGGTGGTTAGGTTAGGTCAGGTTAACAGTCTTTGAGCAGTTATATAACCTGACTTTCAAACGCTACTCGTATGAGTCCGCGGATGGCGTGCTTTCCGTAGTATTTGATATAACACCTTGTGCTCGTCTGACTCAACCATGTAGATAGGCCGGTTGGGGCCTGGTTGGTTCCGACGTGTCGTAGTGTAGTTAGCTTTCTAGGCTTTGTCTTCTGGGTTTGATACTTCGGTCCTTTATGTAGACCTGAGTTATAGCTTTCGAATGATACCCCACTTTCGAAGTGTATCTGTCTAAGCTGTTCTGATAACTGGTTTTCTATGTTTATAGTGGCCACACAGGGTGCCTGTCGAGTTACGGTCCCGGTTCCGTTTGAGTCACTTCAACACTGCGGTACAGATGTATCTGTCTGCCGCCGCGTGGTCTTTGTTCGTAACGGAAGGATGATGCAAGATTGCGTGATTCCTGAGTCCTATCTGACTCACAGCTTTCGGGGTTGAGGGTCCGTATGGATCCCAAGTTCAAGTAAAATGAATGCATCAGTCTTCAAAGGTCTTTCTGAGTGAGCTCTGTAGTTCAGAGCATGTCCCTAGTGTTCGGGTGGATACTATAGTGAATACATCGTATCCGAGTACTTGGAGAGGAAACAACCAGGATTATAAGTCCGATTGTCCGACGGATGCATGTGTTGCATCCGGGCGCATTGAGTATTTGATATTCAGGCACGTTTAGAGTTCTGTAGAACGTTACGGGAATTTCCAGTTGATTCGGTACTTCGGTCCATAGGCGCGTAATGGCCACCTTGGAGTCTCTTCGCGTCCTAAGAGAGTCTCCTAGAAGTCTTTGATAGACTTCTCAAGTACTATGATGTATCTGTATACATATCTTTTCCTACAAGAGGTCTTACAGAAATCGCAAAATATGCCTATTCTGTAGCGAGTTTGTACTGTGCGTATCACTGGACACTGTAGAGCAACGTGCAACCACTGCTTCAAACTCTGGTGGCTTGTCTGGACATAGGATATGTCAACAGATTCTTGATTTGAGAGCCCGTCGAGTATCTGGACACTACAGAGCAACGTCCAACCACTGCTTCAAACTCTGGTAGCTTGTCTGGACATAGGATATGTAAACGGATTCTTGATTTGAGAGCCCGTCGAGTATCTGGACACTGCAGAGCAACGTCCAACCACTGCTTCAAACTCTGGTGGCTTGTCTGGATATAGGATATGTCAACAGATTCTTGATTTGAGAGCCCGTCGACTATCTGGACACTACAAAGCAACGTCCAACCACTGCTTCAAACTCTGGTGGCTTGTCTGGACATAGGATATGTCAACAGATTCTTGATTTGAGAGTCCGTCGAGTATCCGGACACTGCAGAGCAACATCCAACCACTGCTTCAAACTCTGCTCTCTTGTCTGGACACAGGATATGTAAACGGATTCTTGATTTGAGAGCCCGTCGAGTACCCAGACACTACAGAGCAACGTCTAACCACTGCTTCAAACTCTGCTTTCTTGTCTGGACACAGGATATGTAAATGGATTCTTGATTTGAGAGTCCATCGAGTATCTGGGCACTACAGAGCAACGTCCGACCACTGCTTCAAACTCTGCTTTCTTGTCTGGACACAGGATATGTAAACGGATTCTTGATTTAAGAGCCCGTCGAGTATCTGGACACTACAGAGCAACGTCCAACCACTGCTTCAAACTCTGGTGGCTTGTCTGGATACAGGATATGTCAACAGATTCTTGATTTGAGAGCCCGTCGAGTATCTGGACACTGCAGAGCAACGTCCAACCACTGCTTCAAACTCTGGTGGCTTGTCTGGATATAGGATATGTCAACAGATTCTTGATTTGAGAGCCCGTCGACTATCTGGACACTACAAAGCAACGTCCAACCACTGCTTCAAACTCTGGTGGCTTGTCTGGACATAGGATATGTCAACAGATTCTTGATTTGAGAGTCCGTCGAGTATCCGGACACTGCAGAGCAACATCCAACCACTGCTTCAAACTCTGCTTTCTTGTCTGGACACAGGATATGTAAATGGATTCTTGATTTGAGAGTCCATCGAGTATCTGGACACTACAGAGCAACGTCCAACCACTGCTTCAAACTCTGCTTTCTTGTCTGGACACAGGATATGTAAATGGATTCTTGATTTGAGAGTCCATCGAGTATCTGGGCACTACAGAGCAACGTCCGACCACTGCTTCAAACTCTGCTTTCTTGTCTGGACACAGGATATGTAAACGGATTCTTGATTTAAGAGCCCGTCGAGTATCTGGACACTACAGAGCAACGTCCAACCACTGCTTCAAACTCTGGTGGCTTGTCTGGATACAGGATATGTCAACAGATTCTTGATTTGAGAGCCCGTCGAGTATCTGGACACTACAGAGCAACATCCAACCACTGCTTCAAACTCTGCTCTCTTGTCTGGACACAGGATATGTAAACGGATTCTTGATTTGAGAGCCCGTCGAGTACCCAGACACTACAGAGCAACGTCTAACCACTGCTTCAAACTCTGCTTTCTTGTCTGGACACAGGATATGTAAATGGATTCTTGATTTGAGAGTCCATCGAGTATCTGGACACTACAGAGCAACGTCCAACCACTGCTTCAAACTCTGGTGGCTTGTCTGGACACAGTATATGTAAACGGATTCTTGATTTGAGAGTCCATCGAGTACCCAGGCACTACAGAGCAACGTCCAACCACTGCTTCAAACTCTGCTTTCTTGTCTGGACACAGGATATGTAAATGGATTCTTGATTTGAGAGTCCGTCGAGTACCCGGACACTGCAGAGCAACGTCCGAACACTGCTTCAAACTCTGCTTTCTTGTCTGGACACAGGATATGTAAACGGATTCTTGATTTGAGAGTCCATCGAGTATCTGGGCACTACAGAGCAACGTCCAACCACTGCTTCAAACTCTGCTTTCTTGTCTGGACACAGGATATGTAAACGGATTCTTGATTTGAGAGCCCGTCGAGTATCTGGACACTGCAGAGCAACGTCCAACCACTGCTTCAAACTCTGCTTTCTTGTCTGGACACAGTATATGTAAACGGATTCTTGATTTGAGAGCCCGTCGAGTACCCAGACACTACAGAGCAACGTCCGACCACTGCTTCAAACTCTGCTTTCTTGTCTGGACACAGGATATGTAAATGGATTCTTGATTTGAGAGCCCGTCGAGTATCTGGACACTGCAGAGCAACGCCCAACCACTGCTTCAAACTCTGCTTTCTTGTCTGGACACAGGATATTTAAATGGATTCTTGATTTGAGAGTCCATCGAGTATCTGGGCACTACAGAGCAACGTCCAACACTGCTTCAAACTTTGCTTTCTTGTCTGGACACAGTATATGTAAACGGATTCTTGATTTGAGAGTCCATCGAGTATCTGGACACTACAGAGCAACGTCCAACCACTGCTTCAAACTCTGGTAGCTTGTCTGGACATAGGATATGTAAACGGATTCTTGATTTGAGAGCCCGTCGAGTATCTGGACACTGCAGAGCAACATCCAACCACTGCTTCAAACTCTGGTGGCTTGTCTGGACATAGGATATGTAAACGGATTCTTGATTTGAGAGTCCATCGAGTATCTGGGCACTACAGAGCAACGTCCAACCACTGCTTCAAACTCTGGTAGCTTGTCTGGACACAGGATATGTAAAAGGATTCTTGATTTGAGAGCCCGTCGAGTATCTGGACACTGCAGAGCAACGTCCAACCACTGCTTCAAACTCTGGTGGCTTGTCTGGACATAGGATATGTAAACGGATTCTTGATTTGAGAGTCCATCGAGTATCTGGGCACTACAGAGCAACGTCCAACACTGCTTCAAACTTTGCTTTCTTGTCTGGACACAGGATATGTCAACGGATTCTTGATTTGAGAGTCCATCGAGTATCCGGACACTGCAGAGTAATGTCCGACCACTGCTTCAAACTCTGCTTTCTTGTCTGGACACAGGATATGTCAACGGATTCTTGATTTGAGAGTCCGTCTAGTATCCGGACACTATAGAGCAACGTCCAACCACTGCTTCAAACTCTGCTTTCTTGTCTGGACACAGGATATGTCAACGGATTCTTGATTTGAGAGTCCGTCGAGTATCCGGACACTGCAGAGCAACGTCCGACCAGTGCTTCAAACTCTGGTGGCTTGTCTGGATACAGGATATGTAAACGGATTCTTGATTTGAGAGCCCGTCGAGTATCTGGGCACTACAGAGCAACGTCCAACACTGCTTCAAACTTTGCTTTCTTGTCTGGACATAGGATATGTAAACGGATTCTTGATTTGAGAGTCCATCGAGTATCTGGGCACTACAGAGCAACGTCCAACACTGCTTCAAACTTTGCTTTCTTGTCTGGACACAGGATATGTCAACGGATTCTTGATTTGAGAGTCCATCGAGTATCCGGACACTGCAGAGCAACGTCCGACCAGTGCTTCAAACTCTGGTGGCTTGTCTGGATACAGGATATGTAAACGGATTCTTGATTTGAGAGCCCGTCGAGTATCCGGACACTATAGAGCAACGCCCAACCACTGCTTCAAACTCTGCTGGCTTGTCTGGACATAGGATATGTCAACAGATTCTTGATTTGAGAGTCCGTCGAGTATCCGGACACTGCAGAGCAACGTCCGACCACTGCTTCAAACTCTGCTTTCTTGTCTGGACATAGGATATGTCAACAGATTCTTGATTTGAGAGTCCGTCGAGTATCCGGACACTATAGAGCAACGTCCAACCACTGCTTCAAACTCTGCTGGCTTGTCTGGACATAGGATATGTCAACAGATTCTTGATTTGAGAGTCCGTCGAGTATCCGGACACTGCAGAGCAACGTCCGACCACTGCTTCAAACTCTGCTTTCTTGTCTGGACACAGGATATGTCAACGGATTCTTGATTTGAGAGTCCGTCGAGTATCCGGGCACTACAGAGCAGCGTCCGACCACTGCTTCAAACTCTGCTCTCTTGTCTGGACACAGGATATGTAAACGGATTCTTGATTTGAGAGTCCGTCGAGTACCCGGACACTGCAGAGCAACGTCTGGCCACTGCATCAAACTCTGCTCTCTTGTACAGGATATCTCAACGGATTCTTGATTTGAGTGTCCGCTGAGTATCCGGACTATGCAGAGTGAGGCCTGCCCACTGATTCAAGCCCCGCTCACTTTTCTGAGCTACAGATTGGCACGAGTGTCAGGTACTTACCAGTACCTGCAAATATTGACATCACCTTGGTGGCGGGTGGCTGCTGCAGGTGACAAGTATGGGTTTGGTGAGGCACGTACTTGCCTTATACTTGCCTGTGCATCCATATTTATTTTCGCAGATTTTTCCCAATTTATTTAGGCTCAAAGGAACCCAACGTCGTTGAAAAACGATGTTACGGAAGAATATCCGTGATCGCCGAGATGACCGGCTGTTCCGGCACTTGCCGGATAACGATCGATCCGGTCAGATATATGTTCTTCCTTTCTTACCGTCACAGCACAACGTTCGCGTTGTGCTCCTCGGCCCCGGAAACCTTTCCGGGGCTTATCTGACGTATTCTCTTTGTTCTGCTCTGCTTTTCCGATCTGGTTTGCCTTCGCGCTGCCCGCTGCGCTCTTGGATTCGATCCGGGGCCATTTCTCGCGTATGTTTTCGTGACGGCGCCTTATGGACGGCCTAAGCCCTCAGGACGAGGCCGCCTTACTATTGGATAACAAACGCGCGCTCGATTTGCCTTACCGCTGCCCGCTGCGCCCTCGGATACACTCCGGGGCGCAGTCTCGCGCTCGTCTGCGCGACGGCCATACTTGCAGGACAGTTCGAACCGCGTAAGCCCTCCAGAGGCGGCCTCGCTCTAGGATACCACCCGCGAGGATCAGGACGACACCCTGTACGGTGGGTCGCGTTCAACGGACAACAATTTCGAGGACGGCAATGGCGGCGGCTATGCTTCGTAATAGATTTGCGCGCTGGAGGGCGTCGTGGACGCATCTAGCTCAAAAACGGTACGTATTCCTTTCTGTGTTTCATTCCTAATATTCACCATTCTCTATCGACTGTTCCCGTCCTGCCCTCGCGCTTTCTTTCAAGTTGCGGCGGCTTCCCACGTCACCCGCTACCTTCCATCTCCTTGCACGCGCCATTCTCCCCAGACATTCCCTCCATCATCATCCTCAGGTACGCATGTTGTATCCCTTCCCTGTTGTGAAGAACAGGGTGGGTATCGACTGCGTGCATCGTGCACGTCGCGAGCCCCCGCGCAATTGCTCGGGGGTCGGCGGCGGGCACGAAATAAATCAACGACCAAGCGGGACTGCGACGTCGAAAGCTGGATGTCCGGATGTGGATGTCCGGCCATCCGGATGATGCAAAATTTCTGCTGAGCAGAAACCTAACGAAAACGGATGAAAAATGTTAGATTTTCGATACGTTTACCTTGTGCGAAAACGGGATAAATACTTGGAGTTTTCGCACGGTTTTCATCTGAACAAAATGGGGTAGATACACCGCGTTTTCGACGCGTGTTGGCCGCGTGAAAAGCAGTGGGAATTACAAGGTTTTCGGCATGTTTCGGCCTCACTGAAACGAGCACGAAACACTGACTTTTGAGTCAAATGAATTGCTGTGAAATTTGAACCAAAAGTCATTATATTCACACTGTTTCCTTAATGCAAAAGACCATGTGAAACATGGAATTTCCCAAGCAAATTCACGTGTTGAATACAAAGCAAAACTTTAACATTTCGGCAAGCTTTCAGGCAGACTGAATTGGTACAAAACAGTAGTATTTCCACTCTAATTCTGCTCGATTTCTGCTTAGCTGATACACCGTGTTTTGACCAGGTTTCCAACCCGTTTCAGGCAGTCAGACCGGGCCCAATCCCCGTAGTGTTATCGATCGCCATCTCGCCATTGGCCGTATCACCGAGGCGGACTACGAGGACCTCCTCACGCACGTTTTCGTCAAACTAAAGCTTTCCAAGGTTCTTAGGAATGGCCGATGGGTCAAGATGAAAATCGATCCTAGACCGGAGGACGCGGTATTTGCACCACTCCAGTCCATCGCAGACACGATTCACGACTTCTGTCTGGACTGGGATAAGGGCCAGGACAAGCTGAGGAAAGCCACGGCTAGGATGAAATACGATCCCAGTCGAGTTTTGCATTGCGACTATCTCGAGCAATCTGCCATCAAGACACACGCCCATTTCTTCCTGGTCGAGTCGTCGACTAGTGGCGTGCATGGCGACCAAGCTCCCTTGGTAGACTTGGCTTCTGTTGGTCGATTCCGGAAATTGCCCAATAATGATAATCGCCCAGAGGTGCGGTATTCGATGACTCGCAGGTTCTTTACTAACCACTTTCTATAGACGGAGATGGACCTTGTTGCCGCCGCTAGCATGATACTCGAAGCCGATCCCTGTCGTCGTTTTACGAACGCCTTCACTGTTGAGGGCACCAGGATGAAATTCTGGCACTTTTCGCGATCTCATGTCGCCATTTCTGATGACTTTGATTTCCACAAAGTGAGTTGTTTATCTTATACCGACATTGTTGAAGTATCTCATGAATTTGCAGGACGCGGAACACTTCATTCGATTCGTCATTTTCATGACGTTTGCTTCCAGCGAAGAACTGGGATATGATCCGACAGTTAAACGCGTTCAGGACGTTGATGGCTACACCCAATACCAATTACATATTGGCGACAAGATTTATCAGACGCTCCGAACTCTTGCCGAGCCACACCAGATGGATATCATTTGTGCGGCGCCGCGGGTATGGGCCGTGACAGAACTGGATGCTGAGACCAAAGCTCCCATCGGGGAGGCGATGGTGCTCAAAGACTTTTGGGCTTACGCGGATGCCAAAAGCGAGCTGGAAATCCAGACGGGTATATTCAATGCGCTTCGGAAGTTGGACGAACAGGGTGTACCCGCCGACCAACTTCCTCCCGGTAGTTCGGGTCTGCTGGCAGAGGACGCGAAGAAGTTCTTCCTGCACATCGTAGGAGATGCGCCTGTCCAGATCAACGGGGTCGATGATACGGCGCCGGCGCCTGACGATAAATCCACTTTGATGCGCTATGGCGCAGCGCATGGAGTTGCCCATATGCCGCAACACCCAAGTAGACCCCAACACGCTGCGAAGGTTCACAGGCGGATTCTATTCGAGGAGGAGTGTCAAACCATGTGGGATCTTTCGGATTACGCCGATTGCGCTCTAGCCATGGCTCAGCTTATTCAAGGTACGGTCTATTAACTTTCTCTTCTATTTGCTTCGAGCTGACGTCTGCCAGGCCTTAATTATATGCGCCTTGCTGGATATACCCACCACGATATCAGTCCCGGGAACTGCTTAATCCACGAATCGGCCGACGGCCAGCGACAACTCAAGATCTCCGACCTCGAGTATGCGCAACCTTACAACGCCCCAGTTCACGAAACAGGCCAATTTGTAAGTCCCTCTAAATGTTTCTACGCTCTGCAATCTCAACGTGGCGTTCCAGGGTACCCCAGGCTTTCTGCCCGTCGAATACGAGTACGGAGAGCATCTTTACAGGCCCCGCACTGCACGACCACACATCTTCTTCCGATACAACTTTGCGCACGACCTCGAAGCAGCGCTTTGGATATACGCCTGGTTCATCTTCAACATGGTCCCTTCCTCTCTCAACCCCTGCGCCTCTTTGAAATCAGTCCAGTATTATCGTGACGAGCTCCTCGAGCGAGACGAATCGCCTCTGCGGTGCGATTTTCTGACGCAAGGCCATGTCGCTGGGCAGGAGGCGGTCAAGGTTGCTTTGCAGCTGTACCACCGGGTCCCGGAGGGGGACAGTATTGTGTCCGGGTTGTTGACTTTCAACGCCGTGGTTGATTTGTACAAGAGGGTCGAGGCTTCGGAGCCGCTTGATGTTGGTGTCAAGAATATGACGCGTTGGGATCCGAGAGCCTTTCTTCAAGGGCATTATACTTTCTTGCAGGAACAGTTTATGGATATTCATCACCGGTTGGTTGGGGTTAGGTATGGTGCGGTTACGCATGAGGACTTCGAGTGTGCGGTGGCGGCTCGGCGGGCGGAGAAACGAGCTAGGGAGGACAGCAAGGTTAAGGTTAAGGATGAGGAGGACGAGCTTGTCGCCAAGAAGCTGTGTGTTCGCGCTACAGTCTCCTGAGACGGGTGTGCATTGTACCTAATTGAGCAGGGCGGGTCAAGAGATGATTGCAGTTAGACAGTGTGGGAGTGTGGTGGGTATTTAATGAATTTTATGCATATTCCAACACACGCTCCGTATTTCTCTATGATTTCAACATGTAGCTATGCGACAAATTGTGATACAGTACTGTACTAATATACCGTTCTATTCAAAACTTGTCTGCACTTTCTCATTCCGCCGTAACCCCCATAGTATCGCGCCTTGGACGTAATGTCACGGTCACCGACTTCTTAACTCTTGCCATCATCCAAACCTCTCTGAGCGTGCTTGTACACCAGTGTTTAAGTCGAAGACTGACTATAAGTGACATGTGGGTCCATATATACGCCAAATGTTCGCGAAAAACTAAAGAACTGCTGCTTGCAGGGACACCTGCGCCTTGCCATCAGAAGTCCCAGATTTCTCCGACGTAGTGGAAAGCAAAACCACCTTTCTTCGCCTATCGCAATATCTCTCATCCAATATTCCCCAATCCCTGCCTCGAGGATCTTCCACGGACAACCGTGACATCCAAATTCGCGTCGTAGCGTGTCTGCGCCATCTCGGGGTGGCCATCGAAGACGGCCTTTTTGAGTATGATACAAATGTTAACGCGGCCGATGCATACGTGCTCATCTCGCGCCTCATGCCGCGCATGGTTTTGTGGATGTCGTATCTCGCGAGAAACCTCATGATCGAACGCCACCACGACGTCGATGTGGCGGCGCCCATGATCTTCCTGAGCAACATCATCTGCTGTCTACCTCAGGAATCATCTCAGCTTTGTGGTTTGAGCGACCACTACAACCCTTCCCGATATTTCATGTCGGAAACATTCCCCCTCATTGCCCTGCACATTTTCTCGGCCCCGACATCCGAGTCTCAGCTAAAGTCCATTTGGGGCGTGTTCAACACAATAAAGGCTCTGGTCGACTCACACCTTCCGTACGCCCAAGGTATCAAACGCCGGTTTATACGGGAACCCTTGCTTATAGTAAAAGCATTCACGTTCACCCTTGTTGGAAGTTATGAGATTCTCATGACTTCGACGTTTGAAAGGGATGCTTCAGACGCGGTGGACATGATAATGAGAGCGCATGACGTCCTCGCTGTCTTGGACGCGCCTGCTTTCTGGGAAGAGTCCTTCCGCCAGGATCACGTTCGGTGGACCTGTATCGCCTTCAAAGCTCTCTGCGTCTGCCCATTGCTGCAGAAAGAAAAAATCCTATCCTTCATATTTCCACCTTCGATGCAATGCTGGATTGCGTCAAGCTAATTGGTACGCGGCTCAACCGCTTGCTGTATGAAGGCGATGTCGTATGGGTGGGACACCAGATCCTGGATCGCGACCATGATGTTATGGTGCATCTCCTCCGGTTTTCTCAGCGGTACCGCCAGCAGAAGAAGGATAAAGAAATTGTGAAGATGTGGTCGCAAATCTTGAATTCCATCACCCCGTATTTCGTGTTCCACTCGCTTATTGGCCCTGCGCGTCGCCTGCTGAGCCGACTGCTCTCGGAGACGACTCTTCACGAATCTATTCGACGAAACGCTGCGTTTGTGGCTTTGGAGCAAGGTGTCCAACCATATGATATGTTGCGCAAGGCTTTCCGTGAACGGATACCAAGTACACTGTGCGATAACGCTACGGTAAGCAGATTCTGGTGAACTTTCGGCAGCGACTCACTTTCTGTTTTAGTGTCCGAATCTTCATGACATGAGAAAGCCGAAGTGCTGTGGTGGATGTGGCCTCTTCTTCTACTGCTCTACATCCTGCCAAAGAGAGAGCTGGCGCCACGGGCATCGAGAGCGGTGTGCTGAGATTCAGAAGTCTCGTCCCGGTTCGTTCCTTCTCTTGAAAACGTCGAAGACGACTGAGCCGAGTCCTACAGTCGCACAGAATGCAGATCGTTCGGCGATTGATATCGCATTCCTCAAGTATATCATCGCCAGCTCGGATCCAAATGCTTCCATTCGTCACGTCCATTACCTGACTTTCGATAACGACGGGCCGACGATGAAGGAAATGACAGCTTTGACCAGGCTAGACTTCTTCGAGAAATTGCACAATCGTGCCGAGATGGAACGAAGATGGTCAGCCGGGGAGGGGCTCCTTGTGTGCATGTCGCTGCCTACCCTTCATGGTACGACGGAACAGAGGCTGTACCTAGTTCCTAACGAAGATCTGCAGAGAGTTCAGCGTGGACTGTCGACTACTTATTGTGCTAACGATAGGCGGTTGTTGGCCCCAGTTGCATAGTACCTATATAAAACGTACTGACGAGTGGTAAAATAGCATTAGTGATAGATAAGTTGTACAAGAACATATATTTTTCACCTCCGCCAAGTCTCCCGCCCCAGAGAGTGTAAACTTCAAGTGAGGCTTCGGAAGTTGGATTCCCAAGCACCTGTTGGAGGGTAATGCACTATTTTGCTTATTTCAGGCATGTCGGTCCTTTCACTATTTTATTGAGGGTGTCCTGCGGGCCCAACTTCCTTGTCAACTTGAACACTATCACTTGAGGGCGCGCGACCGGGACCACTTGTTACGATGCCACGCTTCCTCTCCCATCTTCACATTTGACATTGGATTTCATGACCTTATTCTATCAAACTCTATCGTCTCTCATTTGTCGTTGGTCTCAGGTCTGCTCAGCTTTACTTGACTGCCGGCTAGGGTCGGAGCCATTTGTGCCTATTTGTCCGCGTATGCGGTCTAGCCCAAATGTCAATGTTTGTTTAACGTTTAACTCTCACCATCGTCACAACTTGCTAGGGCATGTTTGTACACTAGGATTCTCCGAGCTGCGAGTCAAATTCGGTACCATGTAGGTCCATATGTATACTAAATCTTCGTGAAAACTAAAAGCTGTTGCTTGCGTGGAGGGCTAAACACGCCTCATTGGAAGACCCTGATTTCTCAAATATCGCGCAAAGCAAAACCACCTTTCTTCGCCTATCGCGATATCTCTCATCCGGTATACCCGAATCCCTACCTACAGGATCTCCCGCGGACCACCGTGACATCCAAATTCGCGTCTTAGCGTGTCTGCGCCATCTCGAGGTTGCCATCCATGACTCTCGCCTTCTTGAGAATGATGTAAACGCGACCGATGCGCACATGCTCATCTCGCGCCTCATGCCGCGCATGGCTTCCTGGATGTCGTATCTAGCCAGAAACCTAATGATTGAACGCGACTTTGGTCGCCACGCCGATGTAGCGGCGCCTATGATCTACCTGATCGACGTCTTCTGCTCTACACCTCAGCTATCATCCCAAATATGTGGCTATTCCGACCACTACAACCCTACCCAACCTTTCCTGTCAGAAACATTTCCACTCATTGCCCTTCACCTTCTCTCCGCCCCGACATCCGAATGCCAGCCAATGTATATCTGGGTCGCGTTCAGAATCATACAATTTCTGCACTCTCACAACATTCCGTACGCCAAAGACATCGAACACCGCCTTTTACAGGAACCCTTCCTTGTAGTAAAAGCATTCACGTTCATCGTTGTTGGAAGTTACGAAATGCTTCTAGCTTCGACGCTCGAAACAGAGGCCGCACAGGCTGTGTTCAGGCTAACGACGGCGCATGAAGTCTTCCATTTCTTGGACGCGCCTGCTTTCTGGGCAGAGTCTTTCCGCCAGGATCACGTTCGCTGGACCTGTATCGCCTTGAAAGCTCTGTGCGTCTGTCCATTGCTGCAGAACGACATAACTATTTGCTTTGGGAACGGCGACCGGATTCCGCCTTTGGAGCTGACTCTGACTTGCGTGAAATTACTCGCAATGCGCCTCTATATTTTTCTGTGCAAAGGCGATGCCGTATCGGTAGGACACGAAGTCCTAGATCCTGACCATGATGTTATGTTCCATCTCCTCCGTTTTCACCAGGTGGTCAAATTTCGGAACCTCCAACAGGAGGAAGGTACAGAGGTTGTGAACATATGGTCGCGCATCTTGGATTGCATGACCCCGTATCTCTTCTGCTACTCGCTTATTCGCCCTGCGCGTCGCTTGCTGAGCCGACTGCTCTCGGAGGCGAAACCTGACGAAGCTATTCGAGGAGAACCTGCATTTGTGTCGTTGGAGCAAGGCGTCCAACAATATGATACGTTTCGCAAGGCTTTCCGTCAAGTCATACCTACCCTATGCGAAAATGCTGCGGTAAGTGGACTACACCTGGGTCTCGAACTTTTGGTGATGACTCACTTTCTGCTTTACAGTGTCCGAATCTCAATGACATGAAAAAGCCGAAGCGATGTGCTGCATGTCGCCTCTTCTTCTATTGCTGTACGTCCTGCCAGAGAGAGAGCTGGCGCCACGGGCATCGAGAGCGATGTGCTGAGATTCGTAGGTCTCGTGGACTCGGAGGTTCGTCTCTTGTCTTGAAAACATCGATGACAACTGAGCTGAGTCCTAGTCGCACACCATGCAGATCGCTCGGCCATTGAAGTCGCATTTCTGAAGTACATCCTCGTCAGTTCGGATCTCATGGCTTCCCGCGAGTTTATTGGGATCCATGTCTTTGATTTCGATAACTGTGGGTTTATGAGGAGGGAAGTGAGTTATCAGATAGACTCGTTCATGCCATTGGACAATTTTGCCGAGCTGGCGAGAAGATGGTCAGCAAGAGAGGGAATCATGGCCTGCGTGGAATTGCCTACCTTCCATGCAAAGTCAGAACGGAGACTGTACTTGGTTTCAAACGAAGATCTGCTGAGAGTTCAACGTGGATCTTCCATTACTTATCATGCTAACGACAGGCAGTTGCTATTCCCTAACATGTAATAACCATACACTGTACCGTATCCTCTTGACTCGACATGTACTGACAAGATGTAAACAGTTGTTATCCCAAAAGAGCCCCTAAATGTACACCTCGTAACCTGGACTGTACCAAACAAGTCGCACTAATCATTCTACCATTCCACAAGAACACATATTCTTTCTATACTACAGACACCTCAGGATTCACGATTCGCCTGTCGCTCCCTTCCAAGTCACATACTGCTTCTGAATCCCGGCGTCGAAGCCATCCACGAACTCTACTTCACGGAGGTGGCTCTAGCACGTCGCGCATGTCCCGTTCGAATGCACAGCGGAAGGCCGTTTTGGGCCACCTCTTGGAAGAAAGGATGTAGATACCCTCAAACGAGGCGGAGTAAGTCGCGTCCCCAGATACAAAGGATCTGGGGCCTCCTGGAAGACGAAGGCTACGACGACTGTACTGATGCGTTGGAGGAACATTGGTTCATGAAACAGCGTCGGAACTTTGGACACAGTTCTCCCGATTTGGCGCGACAGAAGCCTTGGTCTGAGGTCAGTTCGCTAAGACAAGTCTAGAAGTCGTTGCTTGCAGCAGAGAATAGCCTGAGAGGTTTGGTCAGAATCTCAGATGAGAGGTTGTATTGACAGAAGGTTGCTTCACGGTCCTACTTCTTCTGTACAGTTTGATTCGTGAACTTTTCATCCTGGTGATTTCAGCTCATGCCCACCAGCAATTTGAATCACATACCAATCGAGCTTTTAGTAAACATACTACCAATGAGAAAGAACTCACAACTTGCCCAAACCTACATTTCCGTTCCAGCCCCAATCGTTTTGTTATACGCCACTACAAGGATCTGCCAGTGCGGAAGGTCACGACGTCGATCCACACGCTTCATTCTTACTCGCAAAGAACAACCAACACAATTCACACTCACCCCCACCATATTACATCTAGCACCATATGAATTGAAAAAATGTATAGTCTACATGAATGGGTGGGTAGGATGACAATGGAAGCTAGATTAACATAAAGAAGACACCCCTCCTCACAACGCGCCCGGTGAGGGAATCAATCCCACGACGGCGACGTCGAATACGAATGGCTCGCCGTGCCATTCGGGCTGGTGTTGCGCGAGGGAGAGGACGGTGACCATGACGGCGAGGCAGGGCTGTATGCAGGAGACGCCGGGGCTAAAAACCCATCGTCAGATTCCAATAAAAAAGACACCGCAAAACAAAAGGCGACTCACAAAAGGCGGGTGCTGAAGAAGTAGTAAACACCATTGTGAGCAAATGTAAAGGGTACGCGAGGAAGACTTACATGCTGGAGAGTACGTCGGCGACGTGGGTGCTAAAACGGAATAAGCCAACGTCGACAATGAAAGATCAATGCACATACAGTATCTGGGCGACGTAGGAGAAGCCGCAGGGGACGTAGGCGAGTACCTCGCGGGTGAAGTAGGGGATAGTTGGTTCGGTGCTAATCAAGAATAAGAACGGGGAATCATAAAATCAGCCAAGCACTTACAAGCTAGAAACGCAAAGAAGGCACAAGAAGATCAGTAACGTCCATCGAGGTCGAATGTAAAACTTACTTGGAGAATCTAAAGAAAGAGTCAGTGATATGACAATACATAGAGGAAGACTGGACACTTACATCGAGGAGATGTCGGGCTGAAGGATGGACTTGAGGGGGAATAATGCTGCGCTGGCGACGTCGGACTAAACGACGGCGATGTTGGACTGTACCGAGGCGACGTCGGTGAGAAAGAGGGCGACGTTGGCGAGAACGACGGTGACGTCGGAGAGTAACGCGGGCTCGTAGGAGAGTACCCAGGCGAAGTAGCAAACGCAGGCGACGTCGGTGAATACGTCGGTGAAGTCGCACCTGTCCCAACATAGTACGGAGAAGTCCCCGACGTGTACGGCGAAGTCCCAAACGGAGACGTCGCACCAAAAGGCGACTGCGGCACAAAACCAGGAGACGTCGGAGAATAGGCATTTGGCGAACTCGGGCTGTACCCGCCACCCGGCGACATACCGTGTCCCTTCGGACTCGTTGCAAACTGCAGCCACTGGAAACTCGACGCATCCTCGCCGCTCCCACCCCCACTCGCAGCCAATGGCGAAAACGAGGCTTGATCCGCCTTGAAAACATTATCGTTCCACGTCGGCGAGTTTGAATCGTACGGCGTCATCGCCACCTGGCCAGGCGTCATACCGCCGTCCCCTTGTGCCGCCAGATGCACAGGCAGTCGGTGATCAACAATAGCATCCTTGAGCATATCGATATCCAACGCAACGTCGAACGCGCCCGTGCCCATAGGCGCCATCTGTCCAAACATGACATTCTCCGCAATCCCATGACAGTCGTCCTTCTCGCCAACGGCGGCCGCTTCCATCAAAATCTCGACAGTCTCCTCGAACGAACACCTCATCAATGCACCAGTGTCCGCGCGGTTGATACCGTGCCGCGTAATCGCCATTAGAGAGCCCCGCTGGGTCATCAAGTCGCAAAGTAGCGCCAAGTGGCGATAGTTCACGTATGAACCATCAAACTCGATAACGCCACGCAGTTCCTTCATAATTGCTGCCCGTGCAGCCTCTATTCCCAAAACGTTGAAAATCTCCACGCAGCTGTTCGAGTAGGTGCGCTTGAAGTCGACACCGTCGATACACATGACCGTCTTCAGATTGACACCGTCAGTCTCCAACACCCACTCGTGGTCCTTCCGCACAGCCAAGCTCCCATCCTCGGTCTCCTCGACGACATCATTCTTCGTCAAGAACACACGATTGATACCCTTGACACCACGAAGGCTGACAGAGTTCAACATCGTATTCTCGAGCTGGCGGAGGAAAATGTCCTCCTCAATACCAGCCATGCCCTCATCCTCCTTGTCCCCGCCGGCAATGACACGACACCGGATGATAAGCTTGTCCGAGTTGTCTTCGCTCCAGATAACGAACAAGTCGGTCTTGAAGCTGTCAGAAATACGAGCCGCGACATAGTTCATGGTCAGCTTCCGGTCAATCATCTTGGCACGGTCCAGCTCAAGACGAAGAAGCCAAGGCGACTGGAGGTGAAGCTTGCTCTCCGTCTCCTCGTCAGGGATGGCGAAGAAGGCTTCAACGAACGTCGAGTCCTCCTCAATGATGGTAGAGCTGGGATCGGGGTCATACCAGATCTCCACCGACGCAGTTACGGTTCGGAGCGAAGTGTACGCGAGCTCCTGCTGAACGTTCTTGGCCAAATGCTGGTCGGCGGCAATGTCCTTCTCCAGGTAGACAGTCAGCGACGGCGTCTTGATGTTTGTCGCCACATTGATAATCTCCTTCAAACGCGGCACACCAAGGGTGACGTTTTTACTGGACACACCGGCATAATGGAAGGTGTTGAGTGTCATCTGCGTGGCCGGTTCACCGATGGACTGTGCCGCGAGGGTACCACACATCTCGCCGGGATTCGCTATCGATTGGTTGAACTTCGCTTCCACCTCGCCTTCAAACAAAGTGTAAGAATGATGCGTCTATATCTGGGAAAATGAGCTTACCAAGCACCCACTCAAACGCCTCGCGGTTAAGATGGAACTGTTCCAGGACCTTGCGAGCTGCGAACGTCGCCCGGAGGTGCATGCTAAACCGCATGATCGCGTTGGCCTGCGCCTCCACACTCAACTCGTCCAGCCCACGCACAACAATCAGGCGAGTAATCAACTCCCGCACCGAGGTGATGATATACGCAGGCTCCAAATCACTAGGCTTCCGCCTATCGATGTGGAAGATCTGACTGGCGTTCTGCACGATGCGGAAGAGGTTAACAGGGAGATATTGCGGGATTGTCGGATCATGGCGAGGGAAAATGAACTTCCTGAGCATACGACGGTCCTCGACGAGCTGCCTGTACTCCTCGTCCAATAGCCGTTGTAGCTCTGGCGAGTTGTCGTCGATTCCAACCTGCAACACGCCCTCCATGAATCCACCCTCCGGGTCAGTCACATCGACACGGTAGTTGTGCTCGAACTGTGGGTCGTTCAGCGCAAAGGTGTCGATGCTCTGCTTTTCGATAAACGCCCCGTCCATGCCGTCCTCTCCATACACAAACTGCAGCAGATCGCCGAGCGAATTGCGCACCGTACCGTCGTAGCACACCATGACATCCTCCAACGCCTTCACCAGGCGACGCTGGATATATCCAGTCTCTGCCGTCTTGACAGCCGTATCGATGAGACCCTCCCGTCCAGCCATAGCGTGGAAGAAGAACTCTTGCGGCGTCAGCCCCCGAAGGTACGAGTTCTCCACGAAGCCCCGCGCCTCTGGACTGAAGTCGTCCTTTGTGAAATGCGGTAGTGTCCGATGCCTAAATCCAAACGGAATCCGACGACCCTCCACCGACTGCTGTCCTACACAAACCGACATCTGCGAAATGTTGATGAACGAACCCTTGGACCCGGCAACCACCATCTGCTTGACGTTGTTGTCGTCCTTCAAGTTCTTTTGCGCGTACTGTCCAGAGGTATCACGAGCCAAGTTCAGCTGTCGCTCAACCATACTCTCGAAACTCTCGCGGATGGTCATACCCGGCTGGGGCTTCAGCCGATCGTGCGTAGCATCCTCGATGATTTGTTGCACCTGCGCCTTCTTCTCCGCAATTGTCTTCGTGATGTGCTCCATGGTCTTGCTGTCGGCAATGGTGTCACCGATACCGATAGAAAAGCCGTTATGGAATAACCAATAGTTGACGATTTGTTGGAGACCAGTGAAGAGCGTCCGTGTTGCCTCGGGGCCCTTTTCACGGAATACGACGTGCACCAGTCCACCTTGCGACGCACCGACCGTCTTTTTCTCCACCACGCCGTAGATGACTTCACCGTTCTCGATGTAGATGCCATCGTCGAACACGGGATTGGGCGACTTGGGATCGGAGGCACGAGAGATGTTAATTCCCTTTGGTATCGTCATGCTCAGGATTTGCTTGCCCGTCCATAGCGGCTTGGGTTTCAAGATGGCCGGTGTGGGAACGGAACCGTCCCAGTCGGGAACCCACAGTAGAATGTTTTGCACTGCGTTCCAGTCGAGGAAGGTGTCCCGAAGGGTGAACTTGCGGATACCACAAAGCGTGTCCTGGACAATACCCATGACAGGTTTGTTCGCTTGCGGCGAAATGATCTGTTGAAGAGGTTAGCGTTGAAATCGATACTGAAAAGCTTGAGCGTACCTGTCGAATAACAGAGGCGATCTGGCTGAGTTCGGCGCGAGTTTCTTCGCTCTGGGGTATACTGCAAAGGCGTCAGTTTGCATACGACTGCGAGATGGGGAACATACTGCATGTTCATCTCATCGCCGTCAAAATCGGCGTTGTAGGGCGGCGTACTGAGATCAGATGCGATTAAACTCAAGTTATTGACTTTCTTTCGTCAACTTACACAGAAAGGTTCAGTCGGAATGCTACACGAAAAGAACGGTTAGTTATTGTCAAAGTAATGCAGAAAAAGCACATACTAGAATAAGGCATCAACTTGACTCTATGAGCCATCATACTCATTTTGTGCAGACTGGGCTGCCGATTAAATAACACGTAGCTAGAAAATGTGCGTCAGTCCAGGATCGAACAAAACGTAGCAATGAACACCTACTCTCCATCCTTTAAATGTCTCTCCACCACCCATCCATACTGCAGGAAGCCATCCGCACGCTTGTTGTACCGTAAATCTATTCGCTCTCCCGTATCACGTACAACATATCTTGCACCAGGGTACTCTCTTGGTCCGTTCCTTACGAGTTCTTGTAAGTATGCGATGTTATACGGCGTCACTGAAGAAATCTCAGTTTAACGAGTCAACAAGAGAGAAGAAACGTCTTACCCCTTTCAGGATACGTCAAGTTCATCGCAATGGTCTTTGGCACCCCGACCTCGTCCAGTTCCAGGTTGGGATCGCCAGTAATGACCGTTCGCGCTGAAAAGTCGACACGCTTTCCCATAAGGTTTCCTCGCAGCCGTCCCTCCTTGCCTTTTAAACGAGCACGAATGGCTTTAATGGGACGGCCGGACTTCTGGAGCGCTTGGGGTATACCGGCAATATCGTTATCCATGTAAGTGGCGACATGAAACTAAAGGAAGTGTGTTGAGAAGTAAACACAAGACGAAGGATAATAAAAACCATACCTGAAGCAGCTGCTCAAACTCTGTCGAGACATGGGCCGGAGCACCCTCTGCCTCACAACGGCGCACGCTAGCCGAAGCCTTGATGATATCACCTAACTTGTAAGTCAAATCATCCTCGCTCCGCATGACACCACCATCAACAGCGATACTGGGACGGACGGGCGGTGGAGGAACAGGCAAAACGGTCAGAATCATCCACTCTGGTCGCGCATATTCCTCGGATAAACCGAGAAGATGCAAATCCGAATCGCTCATTTTCTTGAATGTCGTGTAAACATCCGAGGGAGAGAATAGACGCTTGTCTGGCTGTATAGATTTGATTTCCTGCGAAGACAGGTGAGAGTGGTAAAAGCAGACAAGGAAGGAGCCTACGTCGTCGTCGTCCTTTGGACGCTTGTACTGAGCGAAGAGTTTCAAACCTTCCTTCCTGATAACAGGTTGGACAGCACCACAGCCGCCATGGCCCTTCTTCTCGTCCTCGCCTTCAGCACCTTCCTCCTTCGGTTCATCGGCTTCACAAATCATCTTCCCTTTGCAGTGCGCCCATACCACGGCCATACGCTTCTTGGGGTCACGAATGTGGCGAATTTTGTCTGCAAAGGCGAGATCGGACTTTTTGTAAAAACGAAGAAAGTCAGCGCGTGTTCAAAATAAAAGTATACGAATATGGGGGGTACAAAGGGGAGAGAATCGAGTCAATACGTGCTGGCCAACACACGCGTCTCGAACTGCGCAACAGCAGAGAGCGGAGAGCCTTGTCCAACCAGAGTGCTGAAGCACAATTTTTTCGCACTGCTCGTTCGGCCCCCATTTCACCACGCAGCATCATGTCCACCCGACACCAGATGCGTGCAAGGGAACGCGTCGAAGCCGACGCGCTCCCGCACCTGGGCAGGTGAAGGTCTCGATTGTCAAGACGCTCACAATGTGCGGGTTTGGGGTTCACCACGATGGCGAGAGCCCCCAGAAAATTGGGTGGTGGGGTGCGAAACGAGTAGAGGAAACGGGGCCACTCACGATATCGGCTTTTAGCTTTCCACAGTTTACACAGATGCTCTCTAGAATCTTTTTCACTTTGATAATAAAACCTTGAGAGTAACGTTTAGTCAGGATGGAAAGATCAAAGGAAAGGCGACGCACCTGGATGAAAAACAGGACGCGCGAGCTCAATGTGTCCAAAGTGGCCTGGGCATTCCGACATGCCCTCACCGCACGTCTGGCACTTGAAGTTCCGGTCGATGGTACCCATGCGCGGATCCATGACACCCCCGAGCTTTGGTTTGTGGGTAACCTCATCCAAAACCTCGGGATGCTCGACCTTGACGACACTGTACGCCTTCTATGGATAGATGAGTAAAGGGAGTCAGAGTGAAAGCGTGGCGCACGCACAATTTCCTCAGGCGACAGCACGCCAAACTGCACCTCCTTGACCCTGCGCACTGGCGCCGCCGAATAGGCAAACTGGTGACCGAGCATAACTCCAAGTGCGCGTGTAAACTGCTGCTAGTCTCTCCGCACGGCTCCTCGACGCTGTGCCGTCCGTTTTTGATGTAAAAAAGATCGTGAAGAGGCGGGATTTCGATGGGTAAATGGCGTCCGACGCTATGACCAATAGAGGCAAAAAGGACGGAGCAAGAAAGAGAAGAAAAGACCGGGCACCGTCGTAGTCGAGGTGCGATAGTGGTGGTTGCAGGTCAACCAACAATGGTGCACAGGGTCCGGAGCCGCCGTTGGTCAGTCACGGATTACGCAATGTGTGACCCGTCGTCCCGATCACGCTCGACTCATCATTTGTCGACGGCCATTCTATGTACTCTCGCGCTAATCTAGCAATAAATGTGGCCCATATCCACGCTTTAGTCTGTGTCATTTCTCTAGTTTCCGTGCTGCGATCCAGTGCCATAGAGCCTAAATATACCACGTCCTTGTATGCCGAGGTCATCACTGCCGCCCTAATATGCAGCTCTCGTTCAACGAATCTCGTATAGATCGTCAGGTATCAATTGCTGCCTGTCGTCAATCTGCAGAGGATCCGGGCACCGCCACTCACCTATCGTTTTGATACCAACACCCTCAACCGCACTCATCATCACGCGATATCCCTCAACGCCCACCAGTTTCTCTCTCTGCCAACCCTACCTCGCTTGTCTCCCTCACAATCTCCTGTACTGCTCTTGACTCGATTACCGGCCCTTCCATGTAAAGGGTCAACAGCAAAAATCAGACGTGAACCGTTGTTCAATTCCGAGCTCGTTCCTGTCGCCGGAACTGATTGCGCTCGTTAGTGAGCACGACAAAGGATTACTTCCTCTTGAATCGGCACTCTCAAAGGGCTTTTACTCGCCGTAATGCAACCTCTTTCACAGCCAAGCTCGCAGGCGGATTGATAATATCCTATCGTCTTTGTGCCCATTCGTCAATTGGCTATAATCGAAAACAAAGGACTTTTTTCTCTGCAGGACGTGTTGTTGATTTATAAGGAAGAGTTCATCGAGCATTAAGTATCCGTCCCAGACAGTCCGCTTCGTATACCTCGTCAATCTGCTAACATACTCTTCTTTGATTATGAACTGAAACTCATATCCATGCAGTTGTCAGGCAGAGTTCAAGGATTCGGATTCGAGCCTAGGCATCATGATCCTATACCTGACCGCTGAAGCGTCCAAGGCTGAGGTGCGTACACTCGACACTCCCTGGCATATCCTCACAGCGGCGTACAACTGGGGCATGAAGGATTGGAACAATCTAGACCGTGACGGAAATGTGATTCATGGTAAGTCGTTCTCTCCACCCATCTAACCATGTCAATCAAAAGCTCAATTAGCATGTGATCCATGTAGAACACCGGCGCGATGTCTCTTTCCCGCCACAAAAGAAATCACCAGAATAAAAAAAGTTCACAAAGCAAATCCAACAGGAGCAGTCTGCTGTCATCTCATTTGATCAAACCTATGAGACCATTCCCATACAAACTACTCTTTCTCAACTGGCCTCAGAACCAAGTCTTATGTCGCGTCAAATCACAGAGAGAACAGTCTTCAGAAGGCTCGTTCTTTGTCGCTTGGCATGCCGGTATTAAATGACCCAACTTGAGGGCCGGGATTACCTCCCGCTGTGCGTTCAACGGAACAGGTCCGTCAGCAGCTCCCTTAGATTTCGGGGAACGCCCTCAACCGCATCCCTCAATGCCCACCACTTACTCTCTCTGCCAACCCTACCTCGCTTGTCTCCTTCACAATCTCCTGTACTGCTCTTGACTCGATTAGCGGCACTTCCATGTAAAGGATCAATAGCAATGCTGATAAAATACTGTTGTTCAATTCCGAGGTCTTTCATGTCGCCGGAACTGATTACGCGCTCGTTCGTGAACACGACAAAGCATTACTCCTCGAATCTGCGCCCTCAAAGGACCTTTACTCACCGCAATGCAACCTCTCTCGTGCACCTCTCAAGGCGGATTGATTATTTCCTATCGCCTTCAGCATGTCTTTGTAATCTTTTGCCAATCTGCCATAAACAAAGGACTCTTTGCGATGTGTCGTTCTTTTATAAGGAAAAGTTCATCGGGCATTAAATATCCGCCGCAGACAGTCTGCTTCGTACACCCCGACAATCTGCTAACAGAGTCTTCTTTGATCATGAAGATGATATGCGGTTGTCAGACCGAGGACAATGATTCGGATTCATCCTATACCTGATCGCTGAAGCGTCCAAGGCTGACGTGCGTCTGCTCAACACTAAGCGACTTTCATACTCGACTACATAACGAGATCATATTCTCACTAAGAAAGTCACTTCGATTCTCCGGCTGTCGAGCATCAGCTCATTTCGGGTGGTCCTCGGCATGCATATGGCGTTCGAGCTGTTTGATAAAACCTCAACATTCTTCGACCTCCTCACCATCACTGATCACAAAGGGGAATTGTACACTATTGGGCAGGTACGTTGCCCAGGGCCCTGATCCAGCCAATTTTCAGACCCGTTACGAAAAGCGCGGCATTGCAAGTCTCGAAGTCCCGATTCCCGTTCTCAACGAGGAAGGATTGGATGCACTTTGCCCTGGGATTCGCGAAGTCGTACTGGAAAATTGATGAATTCATCACTATACACAATGCTATTCTACGACTGGTCAGGACACTTGTCAAGAGGTGTGGCGATACAAAGTACGGCTACTATATCTTAGGGAACAACAACTGCCTGTCGTTGGCACGGTAAGTAATCGAAAATCCACGCCGAAATCTCAGCAGATCTTCGTTGGAAACCAAGTACAGCCTCCGTTCCGACTTACCCTGAAAGGTAGGCAATTCCACACAGGCCATGATACCCTCTCTTGCTGACCATCTTCTCGCCAGCTCGGTAAAATTGTCCAATGACTTGAACGAGTCTATCTGATAACTCACTTCCCTCCTCATGAACCCACAGTTATCGAAATCAAAGACATGGATCCCCTCGCGGGAAGCCATGGGATCCGAGCTGACAAGGATGTACTTCAGAAACGCGATTTCAATGGCCGAGCGATCTGCGTGGTGTGCGACTGTAGGACTCAGCTCAATTGTCATCGACTTTTCAAGACAAGAGACGAACCTGGACGAGACCTGCAAATCTCAGCACAGCGCTCTCGATGTCCATGGCGCCAGCTCTCTCTCTGGCAGGATGTACCGCAATAGAAGAAGAGGCGACACGCAGCACAGCGCTTCGGCTTTTTCATGTCATTGAGATTCTGACACTGTAAGGCAGAAGGTGAGTCATCGCCACGAGTTCGAGACCCAGGTGTATTCCGCTTACCGCAGCGTTATCGCATAGTGTAGGTATGACTTGACGGAAAGCCTTGCGCAACATATCATATTGTTGGACGCCTTCCTCCAACGATACAAACGCAGGTTCTGCTCGAATAGCTTCGTCAGGTTTCGCCTCCGAGAGCAGTAGGCTCAGCAGGCGACGCGCTGGCCGAATAAGGGAGTAGCAGAAGAGATACGGGGTCATGCAATCCAAGATGTGCGCCCATATGTTCACAAACTCTTTATCTTTCTTCTGCTGGAGGTGGCGCAATTTGACCACCTGGTAAAAGCGGAGGAGATGGAACATGACATCATGGTCAGGATCTAGGACCTCGTGTCCTACCGATACGGCATCGCCTTCGAGCAGCAACCTACCGAGGCGCATTCCAACTATGTTCACGCAAGCCAGAGTCGCGTCCAAAGGCGGAATCAGCTTGCCGGTCCCAAGGAGAACGGCTACGTCGTTCCGCAGTAATGGACAGACACATAGAGCTTTCAAGGCGATACAGGTCCAGCGAACGTGATCCTGGCGGAAGGACTCTGCCCAGAAAG
Source organism: Hymenopellis raphanipes (assembly GCA_036872995.1). Taxonomy (NCBI): domain Eukaryota; kingdom Fungi; phylum Basidiomycota; class Agaricomycetes; order Agaricales; family Physalacriaceae; genus Hymenopellis; species Hymenopellis raphanipes. The sequence continues at coordinate 70,684 of JAYMDG010000035.1, forward strand.
TAGGCGCGTCCAAGAAAGTGAAGACTTCATGCACCGTCATTAGCGTGAACACAGCCTGCGAAGCATCTGTTGCGAGCGTCGAAGCTAGAAGCATCTCGTAACTTTCAACAAGGGAGAACGTGAATGCCTTTACTACAAGGAAGGGTTCCTGTATAAACCGACGTTCGATATCTTTGGCATACGGAACGTTGGCCTTTTCAGAGTGCAGAAATTTTATAATGTTGAACGCGCCCCAGATATACTTTAGCCGACATTCGGATGTCGGGGTCGAGAAAAAGGTGAAGGGCAATGAGGGGAAATGTTTCCAACAGGAAAGGTTGGGTAGGGTTGGAGTGGTCGGAATAGCCACATATTTGGGATGAGAGCTGAGGTGTAGAGCAGATGGCGTCGATCAGGAAGATCATGGGTGCCGCTACATCAGCGTGGCGACCAAAGTCGCGTTGAATCATCAGGTTTCTCGCTAGATACGACATCCAGGAAACCATTCGCGGCATGAGGCGCGAGATGAGCATGTGCGCATCGGTTGCGTTTACATGCTGAAGAAGGCGATCACTGTGGATGGCAACCTCGAGATGGCGCAGACACGCTGCGACGAGCATTTGGATGTCACGGTTGTCCGCAGGAGATCCTGTGGGTATGGATTCAGGTATACTGGATGAGAGATATCGCGATAGGCGAAGAAAGGTGGTTTTGCTTTGCGCGACATTTGAGACATCAGGGTCTTCCAATGAGGTGCGTTTAGCCCTCCAAGCTTTTAGTTTTCGTGAAGATTTAGTATACACATGGACCTACATGGTACCGAATTTGACTCGTAGCTCGAAGAATCCTAATATACAAGCATGCTCAAGCAAGTTGTGATGATGGTGAGACTCAGAGTTTAACGATCATTTTCCAGACCGAATACGCCGGCCCGGTCGCGTCCGCTCAAGCCATTTCCTTTCCGACTCATCCTCCTGAATCTCTTCCTCACTCGTCTTATCCAAGATCGCCGTATTCTACTCGCCAGCTCATTCCTAGCCATGGACAGGCTCTTCCTAGCTCCTCGTTTTCATCTTCCTGGTTGTTTCCAGCCATGTCACTTATACGAGCATGCTTGCCGCGTGCTGATGGTTATTTAATTGCCGTTGGATTCAGTCTCGCAAGCACGGTCGCTGTGAGCTTGTTGAGCAAACAACTAGGAACGGCCGGACATGTCCCCAAGTGCGTTGATGGTGGAACCTCAAAGAGATCGGGAGTCACGCATCTAACAAAGATCATTGCCATCCTTCTTCTCCGCCCATCATCATGTCAGCTCTCAAGCTATTTCCCCAAGATTCTTCCGTGAAGTCTGTGACACTCGATAAGTCTTCCCAGGCTGAAATTGTCAGATCCTTTCCAGTGGAGTTGAAAGTAAGTTTATCATCACTGAAACTACTTTTGGGAGTGCTAACTATTTGGCATAGGTGGGGCAAAATACTGTAGAGATCACAGGCTTGTCCACCATCATTGATCCACTGTCCTTGAGGGTCACCGGCCTAGGAGATGCGCGTCTATTCGACGTCGTATGTAAATTGGGAACCAATAAATCTGCGGCGTTCGCCATGGATAGTTCTTCCGAAATCATATGACGTTTGAATGTCAATAAGGCTGCGCTCGAGTGCTCGAAGTGTGTAAGAGAGCATGAGGCGGATATTCTTCTCCAATACGCAAAGTCTATCACAGGAGGGGAGTTTGTGACCCCGCCTAACATGACACTATTCCTACAGAGCTTTGTGGAGCACGGTCGAATGAACATGGTGTCTACCGCGTCCCTTAGTGAAGAGATTCTCAAGATTGATTGAAGCTGATGCTGAAAAGGCTTCGTTGAGGAAGGGAACTTGCACTGGTGAGGTGAGGGCGGTTGCTCATTCAGCCACGTCTTGTTCGGTCCAGATGTTGATCACGTATGGTACGTATCTATTGTCAAGTCACTTGAGAATCACTCATGCATCGACCTTTAGTTGTGAACGAGGTCCATTGGTTCCCTACATACGAGCTACACGCCACTACGGAGAACGGAAAGCCATCGTGCCAAGTGTATCTCCATTACCGCCCGCGCATCATGCAATCCACTGGAGAAGATTGAAGGGACACACAGCTCATTCTCAACACGTCTGAGAGTGATATTATTGGACAAAGCATCCCCGCTCTTCACCAAGTCAAACTTCGTTCACGTACAGCATGGGCCAACAACAGAGGTTCGAGAGTAATAATAACGTTCACCTACGGCAACAATTTCAACAATATCATACTTCTGGTGCCTTTGGAACCTCTTCACAGCAGGGCCCTAGTAGTGGCGCGTCGTTTGGATCCTATCAATTGCCACCACCGAACGTCCCGGGGTTTCTGGTTTCGGTCCAGTTGTCCCCCTTGAAGCGCAGTCACGAGAATCTGCTGCCGATGCATCTTTGAACTGTGGATGGTAAAGTAACCATTCCCAGCGACGGCGTGGAACATCAAGTCGCGATCGCCGTTCCGCCGTTTGAGAGCACGATTTCTTATGTGACTGTTCCGCGTGCAGATCCTCGATTGTTCTTGCTGGTAAGCTAACGGTACTTCTTTGCCTGCTTCCGAGCTAATAGTAATACTAAAACCATGAATAGTGCCGAGTCAAGAATACCAGCGAATACCGCCTCCTCCCCGGCTCTGTACGCGTCATCATGGACGACTCCTTCGTCTCGCAGACCACCATTCTCAACGACGTCACCATCGGCGACACGTTTGACTACACCCTCGGACACAACCACCAAGATCACGTACACCACCCGCTCCGGTACGGGTGCGTTTCCTTTCTTCAAGAGCTCAGGCATCCCATACCTGACCGCTGAAGTGTCAAGGCTAAGTGCGTCCTCGCATACTCAACGCTGACCGACAGGTCTCCCCGGCAGATCCTTACGGTACCATACGACTGAATGGAACAATCTAGGCCGTAACGGAAATCGTGGTAAGTCCTGCTTCTCATCCCTTTGAGCATGTGTACTAAAAGCTCAATTAGCATGCGATCCATGTAAGAGGCTGCTGAACTCGGGCGCAATGTGTCTTCTCCCCGCAAGAAAGAAATCACCAGAATAAAAAAAGTTCCCAAAGCAAACCCCAACAGGATAATCACCACAGCAGCACTCTGCTGTCATCTCATTTGATCAAACCTATGAGACCATTCTCATACACACTACTTTTTCTCAATTGGCCTCAGAACCAAATCTTCTGTCGCGCCAAATCACAGAGGAACAGTCTTCAGAGGCTCGTTGGAGCATGGCGCAAATCCTTTCTTTGTAGCCTGGTATGCCGGTAGCAAATGACCCGACTTGAGGCCCGGGATGGCCTCCCGTTGTGCGTTCAACGGAACGTGCTAGAGTTGTCTCATGCCACAGGTCCGTCATCAGCTCCCCGTAGATTTCGAGGAGGGTCTTTTTCCTTTGTTCGAAACTTCGAAAGGATTAGACGCCGCCGGGCTTCGGAAACAGTGTGACTTGGAAGGGTGCGACAGGCGAATCGTGAATCGTGAGGTATCCGTAGAGATAGAACATGTGGTCTTGTGGAATGGCAGAATGAATACGACTTCTTTGTACAGTCCACTGTTAGGAGGATGTACGTTGACTGTCTCTTATAGGATAACGGGTGTTTACATTTTGTCAGTGCATTTCAGTCTAGACGATACAGTACAGTATATGGTTACTACTTGTTAGGGAATAGCAGTTGCCTGTCGTTAGCATGATAAGTAATCGAAGAGCCACGACGAACTCTCAGCAGATCTTCATTCGAAACCAAGTACAGCCTCCGTTTTGACTTACCATGGACGGTGGGTAATACCACACAGGCCATGATTCCCTCTCTTACTGACCATCTTCTCGCCAGCTCGGCAAAATTGTCCAATGACTTGAACGAGTCTATCTGATAACTCACTTCCCTCTTCATGAACCTACAGTTATTGAAATCAAAGACATGGATCCCACTAAACTCGCGGGAAGCCATAGGATCCGAGGTGATGAGGATGTACTTCAGAAATGCGACTTCAATGGCTGAGCGATCTGCATGGTATGCGACTGTAGGCCTCGCCTCAGTTGTCATCGATGTTTTCAAGACAAGAGACGAACCTCCGAGTCCACGAGACCTGCGAATCTCAGCACAGCGCTCTCGATGTCCATGGCGCCAGCTTTCTCTCTGGCAGGATTTACAGCAATAGAAGAAGAGGCGACATGCAGCACAGCGCTTCGACTTTTTCATGTCATTGAGATTCGGACACTGTAAAACAGAAAGTGAGTCATCGCCAAAAGTTCGAGACCCAGGTGTATTCCGCTTACCGCAGCGTTATCGCATAGTGTAGGTATGTGTTTACGAAAAGCCTTGCGCAACACATCATATTGTTGGACGCCTTGCTTCGACGATGCAAACCCCGTGTCTCGTCGAATAGCTGCGTCAGGTTTCGCGTCCGAGAGCAGTCGGCTCAGCAGGCGACGCGCAGGGCGAATAAGCGAGTAGCAGAAGAGATATGGCGTCATGCAATCCAAGATGTGCGACCATCTGTTCAGAACCTCTTTATATTTCCGACTCTGCTGGAGGTACCGCAATTTGACCACCTGGTAAAAGCGGAGGAGATGCAACATAACATCATGGTCAGGATCTAGGATCTGGTGTCCCACCGATACGGCATCGCCTTCATACAGCAAAGTACTGAGGCGCATTCCGACTATAGACACGCAAGCCAGAGTCGCATCCAAGGTTGTTGCTTCTTTCTGCAACAATGGACGGACGCACAAAGCTTTCAAGGCGATACAGGTCCAGCGAACATGATCCTGGCGGAAAGACTCTTCCCAGAAAGCAGGCGTGTCCAAGAAACTGATGACTTCATGCGCCGTCTTTAGCATGAACACAGCGTCTGAAGCATCCCTGTCAAGCTTCGAAGCCATGAGCACCTCGTAACTTCCAACAACCGTGAACGTAAATGCTTTTACTACCAGACAGGGTTCCTGTATAAACCGGCGTTCGATATCTTTGGCATACTGAAGGTTTGACTCGAGAACAAATTTTAGTACGCTGAACGCGCCCCAGATGAACTTTAGCTGACATTCAGATGTCGGGGTCGAGAAAAGGTGAAGGGCAATGAGGGGGAATGTTTCTGAGAGGAAAGGTTGGGTAGGGTTGTAGTGGTCGGAATAGCCACATATTTGCGAGGACAGCTGAGGTGAACAGCAGAAGACGTCGATGAGGAAGATCATAGGCGCCGCTACATCGGCATGGCGACCAAAGTCGCGTTGAATCATCAGGTTTCTCGCTAGATATGACATCCAGGAAACCATGCGCGGCAGGAGGCGCGAGATGAGCATGTACGCATCGGTCGCGTTTACATCCTGAAGAAGGCCATCCTGCATGGCAACCTCGAGATGGCGCAGACAAGCTACGACGTGAATTTGGATGTCGCGGTTGTCTGTGGGAGATCCTGTAGGTAGGGATTCGGGTATATTGGACGAGAGATATCGCGATAGGCGCAGAAAGGTGGTTCTGCTGTGCGCAACATTTGAGAAATCAGGGTCTTCCAATGACGCGTGTTTAGCCCTACAAGCAAAATATCTGTTAGTTTTCACGAAGATGTAGTATAAATATGGACCTACATGGTACCGAATTTGACTCGGAGCTCGGAGAATCCTAGTGTACAAGCATGCTCAAGCAAGTTGTGATGATGGCAGGATGATGGTGAAAGCGAAGGGTCCTACCTTTTTCAGCGACAACAGGGTCTCCCTTTCCCTGAGATACTCCGTACCTCGCAGATAATCTGAAGTTTAGAATTGAACGGCCTCAAGGTCACGAAGCTCCAATGTCAAATGCGCAGATGGGGAAATAAGGATGGCATCGTAATAAGGGAGCCCGGTCGCAAGCCATGAGGGTGATAGTGTTGATACGAGAAAGGGCCCGCAAGACAATCCAACTTCCGAAGCCTTACTTAAATTTTACACCCTCTGGGGCGGAAACTTCATCGCCCTTGGCGGAGGTGAAAATATATGACATATATGTTCTTGTGCAACTTATCTATCGCTACACATAATACTATTTTACCGCTCGTCACCACGTTTTATATAGGTACCATGCACGATTCCAGGGGTCAACAACTGCCTATCATCAGCACAGTAAGTAATCGAAAATCCACGCCTCACTCTCAGAAGATCGTCGTTAGGAGCTAGATACAGCCTCTGTTCCGTCGTACCATGGAAGGTAGGCAGTGAGATGCACACAAGGAGCCCCTCTCTGGCTGACCATCTTCGTCCCAACTCGACGCGATTCTCCAATCTCTCGAACATGTCTAGGTCGGTCAAGGTAGTCATTTCCTTCATCGTCGGCCCATCCTTATTATCGAAAGTAAGATAATGGACGTGACGAATGGAAGCGTTTGGATCCGAGCTAGCGATGATATACTTGAGGAATGCAATGTCCATCGCCGAGCGATCTGCATTCTGTGCCACTGGAGGACTCGGCTCAGTCGTCATCGACGTTCAACTTCAAACAAGGAACGAACCTGGACGAGACTTCTGAATCTCAGCACACCGCTCTCGATGTCCGCCGTGGCGCCAGCTTTCTCTCTGACAGGATGTAGAGCAGTAGAAGAAGAGGCCACATCCAGCACAACACTTTGGCTTGTTCATGTCATTGAGATTCGGACACTGTAAAGCAGAGGGTGAGCCATTGCCGAAAGTTCAATACTCAGGAATAAGTCGCTTACCGTAGCGTTATCGCACAGTGTACTCGGCATCCGTTCATGGAAAGCCTTGCGCAACGTATCATATTGCTGGACGCCTTGCTCCAACGCCACAAACGCAGGGTTTCGTCGAATAGCTTCGAGAAGATTCGTCTCCGAGAGCAGTCGGCTCAGCAGGCGACGCGCAGGGCCAATAAGCGAGTGGAAGACGAAATACGGGGTGATGGTATTCAAGATTTGCGACCAGACCTTCACAATTTCTTTATCCTTCTTCTGCTGGCGGTACCGCTGAGAAAACCGGAGGAGATGTACCATAACATCATGGTCGCGATCCAGAATCTGCTGTCCCACCCATACGACATCGCCTTCATACAGCAAGCGATTGAGCCGCGTACCAATTAGGTTGACGCAATCCAGCATGGCATCGAAAGTTGAAATATGAAGGATAGGATTTTTTTCCTTCTGCAGCAAAGGGCAGACGCAGAGAGCTTTGAAGGCGATACAGGTCCAGCGAACGTGATCCTGGCGGAAGGACTCTTCCCAGAAAGCAGGCGCATCCAAGAGAGCGAGGACTTCATGCGCTCTCATTATCATGTCCACTGCATCTGAAGCATCCCTCTCAAGCGTCGAAGTCACGAGAATCTCGTAACTTCCAACAAGGGTGAACGTGAATGCTTTTACTATGAGCAAGGGTTCCCGTATAAACCGGCGTTTGATATCTTTCGCGTACGGAAGGTGTGAGTCGACCAGATTTTTTATCGTGAGGAACGCTTCCCAGATGGACTTTAGCTGAGACTCGGACTCTGTCGGGGTCGAGAAAATGTGAATGGCAATGAGGGGGAATGTTTCCGACATGAAATATCGGGAAGGGTTGTAGTGGTCTCTCAAACCACATAGTTGGGATGATAGCTGAGGTACATAGCAGATCATGGACATCAGGAAGACCATGGGCTCCGCCACATCGACGTCGTGGTGGCGTTCGATCATAAGGTTTCTCGTTAGATACGACATCCACAAAACCATGCGCGGCATGAGGCGCGAGATGAGCATGTGTGCATCGGCCGCGTTTACACCGTCCTCAAGAACGCCGTCTTGGATGGCCACCTCGAGATGGCGAAGACACGCTACGACGCGAATTTGGATGTCACGGTTGTCCGTGGAAGATCCCCGAGGTAGAAATTGGGGAATGTTGGATGAGAGGTATTGCGATAGGCGAAGAAAGGTGATTTTGCTATCCACTACGTCGGAGAAATCGGGGACTTCTGATGGCAAGGCGCGTCTGTCCCTGCAAGCATCCAATTTTCAGTTTTTCACGAAGATTTGGCGTATATATGGACCCACATGTCATATATAGTCAGTCTTCGGCTTAAATACTAGTGTGTACAAGCACGCTCAGAGAGGTCTGGATGATGGCAAGAGTTAAGAAGTCAGTGACCGTGACATTACGTCCAAGGCGCGATACTGTGGGGGTTACGGCGGAATGAGAAAGTGCAGACAAGTTTTGAATAGAACGGTATATTAGTATAGTACTGTATCACAATTGGTCGCATAACTACATGTTGAAATCATAGAGAAATACGGACCGTGTGTTGGAATATGCATAAAATCATCTCTTGACCCGCCCTGCTCAATCAGGTACAATGCACACCCGTCTCAGGAGACTGTAGCGCGAACACACAGCTTCTTGGCGACAAGCTCGTCCTCCTCATCCTTAACCTTAACCTTGCTGTCCTCCCTACCTCGTTTCTCCGCCCGCCGAGCCGCCGCCGCACACTCAAAATCCTCATGCGGAACAGCACCATACCTAACCCCAACCAACCGTTGATGAATATCCATAAACTGGTCCTGCAAGAACGTATAATGCCCTTGAAGAAAGGCTCTCGGATCCCAACGCGTCATATTCTTGACATTAATATCGAGCGGCTCCGAAGCCTCGACCCTCTTGTACAAATCAACCACGGCGTTAAAGGTCAACAACCCAGAGACAATACTGTCCCCCTCCGGGACGCGGTGGTACAGCTCCAAAGCCACCTTAACCGCCTTCTGCCCTGCGACATGGCCCTCTGTGAGAAACGCGCACCGCAGAGGCGACTCGTCCTTCTCCAGGAGCTCGTCACGATAATACTGGATGGCCTTCAAAGAGGCGGTGGGGGCGAGAGAGGAAGGGACCATGTTGAAGACGAACCAGGCGTATATCCAGAGCGCAGCTTCCAGGTCGTGTGCAAAGTTGTATCGGAAGAAGATGTGTGGTCGTGCAGTGCGAGGCCTGTAAAGATGTTGTCCGTACTCGTATTCGACGGGCAGGAACCCTGGGGTACCCTAAAGGCGACGTTGAGATCATTGCATAGCGTAAAGACATTTAGAAGTACTTACAAATTGGTCTGTTTCGTGAAATGGGGCACTGTAAGGTTGCGCGTACTCGAGGTCGGAGATCTTGAGTTGTCGCTGGCCGCCGGCCGATTCGTGGATTAAGCAGTTCCCGGGACTGATATCGTGGTGGGTATATCCGGCAAGGCGCATATAATTAAGACCTGCCAGACGTCAGTATGAAGCAAGTAGAAGAGCAACGTGCTAGACAGTACCTTGAATAAGCTGAGCCATAGCTAGAGCGCAATCACCGTAATCCGAAAGATCCCACATGGTTTGACATTCCTCCTCGAATATAATCCTCCTGTGAACCTTCGTCGCGTGGTGGCGTTTAGATGGGTGTTGCGGCATATTGGCGACTCCATGCGCTGCGCCATAGCGCATCAAAGTGGATTTATCATCCGGCGCCGGCGCCGTATCATCCACCCCATTAACCTGGACAGGCGCATCGCCTACGATGTGCAGGAAGAACTTCTTCGCGTCCTCTGCCAGCAGACCCGAACTACCTGGAGGAAGTTGGTCGGCGGGTACGCCATTTTCATCCAACTTCCGAAGCGCATTGAATATACCGGTCTGGATTTCCAGCTCGCTTTTGGAATCGGGGTAAGCCCAAAAGTCTTTGAGCACCATCGCCTCCCCGATGGGAGCCTTGGTCTCGGCGTCCAGTTCTGTCACGGCCCATACCCGCGGCGCCGCACAAATGATATCAATCTGGTGTAGCTCAGCGAGGGTGCGTAGCGTCTGGTAAATCTTATCGCCGACATGGAATTGGTATTGAGTGTAGCCATGAACGTCCTGAACGTGTTTAACTGTGGAATCGTATCCCAGTTCTTCGCGGGAAGCAAACGTCATGAACATGACGAATCGAATGAAGTGTTCCGCGTCCTGCAAATCGATGAGAGACTTCAATGTGGGCATAAGATAAACAACTCACTTTGTGGAAATCAAAATCAGCAGAAATGGCGACATGAGATCGCGAAAAGTGCCAGAATTTCATCTTGTTGCCCTCAACAGTGAAGGCATTCGTGAAACGACGACATGGATCAGCTTCGAGTATCAGGCTAGCGGCGGCAACAATGTCCATCTCCGTCTAGAGAAAGTGGTTAGTAAAGAACCTGCAAGTCCTGAAATCGCACACCTCTGGGCGATTATCATTATTGGGCAATTTCCGGAATCGGCCAACAGAACTCAAGTCTACCAAAGGAGCTTGGTCACCATGCGCGCCACTAGTCGACGACTCGACCAGGAAGAAATGGGCGTGTGTCTTGATGGCAGATTCCTCGAGATAATCGCAATGCAAAACTCGGCTGGGATCGTATTTCATCCTTGCCGTGGCTACACCCAGCTTGTCCTGGCCCTTATCCCAGTCCAGACAGAAGTCGTGAATGGTGTCTGCGAGGGACTGGAGTGGTGCAAAGACCGCGTCTTCCGGTCTAGGATCGATTTTCATCTTGACCCATCGGCCATTCCTCAGAACCTTGGAAAGTTTGAGTTTGACGAAAACGTGCGTGAGAGGTCCTCGTAGTCCGCCTCGGTGAGACGGCCAATGGCGAGGTGGCGGTCGATAAAGGTAGCGGCGGGGAGAACAATGGAGTGGTCAATGGTCCTCCGGTTGAGAATTAGACGCTGATCGTGGCGAGAGCGCATGGCGGCGGTCAATGTGTGGGTTTCGCGGATTCGAGGTATGGGGAGGTTGTGGAGGTGTGAAGGTGAGAGTGTGAATATGAGAGTGCGCGTGATGAGAACAAACGGACGGCTTTGTATACATCGCAATTCGTTTGGTCCACAATAGAGGCCCCTGCGTTTGTGGGTAGAACAATGGACACCTGAATATGGCAATGTGGACGGACTCTCGGGCGTAATCGACCATCAAGGTCAATTCCAACCAGATGGACGTGCGTGTGTCCAAGGCGCTGCGAAGTTGAAGACCTCGTCCATTAAGACGTTATACGTCTCCTTTCCATAAAGCAATGTTTGGTCAATCCACAAAGCTTCCAACAATAATCTGTCACTGTCGGGGCATGTAAAGATTTAGATGTAGTGTAGTGGGTGAACAGAGAAGATAAATGGTCACCTAGCTGTTATATTCCGACTATAATTTACACATTTTTAACGTCACGAACCGAAGGGCCATACGCGCTGTTGCGACTTTCCTTCCTCGGTCAGTACCAAATGGGAACTTCCGCAGGACACGACAACTTGTTCCTGTAAACGTGAGCCGTAAGAAACATACAACTACCTATTCATCCTTAGGTGTCTTCCTGTCCGTCTGATACGCAATTAGAACGGCAGAGCGTACACGCTCAATCTTTGATGAGCCCAGCGAAATCATAAGTCGCCATCGGAATTGTGCTTGAAATTGTGGGCGCAACAAAAACAAGCAAAGAGATAAATCGCTGATGGGCAGTTCTGCAAGACGAGTAGCACCTGGACGTACAACGAATGAGTGACTCGAAACGACCTCTTCGGTGAGCACGTACTATCCTTGACTGGACAGGTAGCCACAAAGTTCAAAGCTGACGGAATCAAATCAAATCAAATCGAAGGCAAGTACCCAAGCGAGTTCACTGAAGGCCTTCATAATCCAGAATGATAAACGATCCTCAATTAGGTTGCTTCATATAGGCCCCAAAACATCCGAGGTAATAACGATCACCTGCACAAGAGTCAGTACCTCGTACACAAGAAAGTTGGATTACGTACCTATCTGACCCATACCCGGCTGCATCACCCAAATCTGCCGACCATGCTCCGCGCTCTGTTCGTCGTCCAGCCAACCTTCCACCATCTCGTCATCTACAGCGACACACGCAATCCTGACATCCGGAAATGCGCGTCTAACTACCGATATGCCGCCTCCGCGAGCCACCAAGAACGTCACAAAGATGATATTGATCCTGTCGGACACTATGATCCAGCAAAATCCTGACAGACATAAAGGCAGCTGCCCCTGTTCCAATCTACTGAAATGTAAGACGCAACTAGACCGTACGTCGAGGAAACGACAAACCTGGGAGTCAAGTAGGAAGACATAGGTGTCCTTGGCAGTGTGGGTTGCGGATATATAATGGAAGTTTGACTTGGAGAAGTAATGGCTCGCCAGTACTGCTGTCAGATTGGACCAACAGTGAAGGTTGTTTATGACGCGTCGGAAGCCTCGTTCAAGCGCACCACCTGATCGCTGTATTGTCACGCCACACATATACTCAGTGTCAGATGGGAGTCATCACCGTCTTCGGCGCAAAGGGAGATGCTGCATCGTGTGTTCTACCAGTATGGTAGAAAGACGATCCACAAAGAATATAAAATCCTGCCTGGGGTATCCGTCGACCGCAAGATTACACGCAACACCAGAAAGTGTTTTAAATCAGATGGCGTATTCTCCATAAGATTGGAGAGGTCGAAGCCATAGCGCTTTCGACGCGTACAGGCCGTGGATATCATGAGCTGCTGCTTCATACAGCGCGCAGCTCTGAATGGACATTCCGGTTTCGGTATGGATTTAATATCATGTAACCGCGTTGTTGTTAAGAAGTATGAGTCTACAAGAGAAGGCAAAGCAACACCAGGGACGTGGTAGAGCATTCATATCACGGTGACCGCACTGGTAGTACGATCAGGTTGAGACGCAAAGCAAAAATGAGGATGTATATCAAGAGCTGAGGTTGGCTGTGAAGCCGTGAAGAGGAGGACGCGATATAGCTTAATGGAACCAATCCAGCATCAAGTCGAACGACCAGCCGGGTGATTGGCAGACGAATGGAATGATGAGAACAAGTCAAGCCAAAGATTGCCGACAGGTGAAGCATGAATGACACCAAATTTGCGCCATTGAAAAAATGCGAGAATCCCTTTCCAACAAGGGGAGGCTCTGTCACAGAATGGCTGCAGCTGGAGCTGTTGAAATTGTGAGGATGGTAAGGACCAAGTAAGGAGGCAACGCCCACGTGGATGCCGAGCACGTTTCGTTGCCTTGATTTGGCCCTCATCATCATGCCTTGATGTCGTTTTCCTTCCTGCCACTCCCAGCTTACCATCTCTTCCGCCCTGTATTCACGACTGAATCGTCGTAACGCCTCCAATCCAAGCGCCAGCCATTTGCGAGTTCCAATCCAATATACCACTTTTCTCCTAACAACCTGGCATGGCTTCCACATCATTGTCAAGCTCAGAATACACCCTTTTCTCTCCTTCGTCTGCAATGGATCCGTCGCCTCTAATTACCATGCCGGTTGCGGACCTCTTTCTGGGAAATCCCATCCGAAATCGTTGCCTGGTTCCCTTCCCTGAAGACTATGACGAAGCATCTACGCGTCTCACGCCTAAGAAAAGGGCCAAGAGAAGGACCAGTCTCGCCACGTCGATGCTGCAAGGATTTCGCACGTCGAAGGATGTTGCTATGGACGCGTCTTCAGGGGATGACATGGATTGTGATGATTCGGGTTCAGAGGAAGAGGCCAATGAGGAGATGGAGGTCTCTGGTTGGATGGTACGTTTCGTGCTACTATGCTTGTACCAGCTAACATCTCTTTAGGTCCTATCTCCCTCTAAACGATCTCTGAAACGACCTATTACTCCCGTTTCCGCTGGAAGCAGACCTTTTCTAAATGCAGAACGCCTGAAATCCCGGTCAGACGAGGAGGAAAGTGACGATGAGAAAGTCGCAGAGGAGGATGAGATTTTGGAGCGCATAAAGCGTAGCAGGATTGACAAGGGCAAGGGTCGGGCGATAGAGAAAGGCCCTACGATACATCCACATGAACGCAACCGTGATGGGGAATCTACGAAAGTACAACCGCTTGGGCCATCGACTACGCCTAATAGGAATGCAGTATGTTTTTGTTTCACGCATTCGCCCTTGGCTAACGCGAAAAAGGCTGGCCAGATGTCTAACCGCGTACGGCGGACATCATCTGTATCGGATATGATTGTTGAAGCTATAGCTCCGCTAGACAAGAGTAATGTTCGTACGAGTGTTATATATACCTAATCTTAATATCGCTAACCGTGCGCGTAGGACAGAATTAAGATCATCCTAGAACCCGCAATACCCACAGGGACTTCAACCTTACTCAAACCTCCTCTCGCCGTCTCTGAGGATAATGTCAACCTCGAAATCGACACAAAGGCAGCGTTCACCAGCAACGCAGCGATTACTATGGACGAGAACTTGGATACAGATGGAATCTTGGCTCGAAAGCGGAAATGTCCATCTTCACCCACCAACACCAAACCGAAGCGTCGTCCTGAACCCTACCATCGCTGACACTTACACTTAACTTACAACCTATGATGGAATCGAGCTATATTGTCATCCCCTCCCTCCTTGCCTGCCAATCTCTTTCCCCGTCTGTTCAAATTGCACAACAAAAGAAACCTGATCTGTACAGGCCGTTAGGAATCGCACGCGCCGCAGGACTCTTGTGCTGCCAAGAGCACATCGAGTTACAGGCTATAGAAACATGCCCGTTCGTCCCTGCGTATACGAGCGCCGTCATACAACGCTCGTCTTTAAGCGTGCCCGCGGGGCTTTGGCTGTTGCTTTAATTTGTACGCACTTCTTTCTAGGCCGGTTTGGGCTGCGCCGCAAGGCGTACAGATTGTGGATGTGCGGGTGACGGAGGGGGCGAGGTTGACTTGGATAACGGCGCGACTTTGTACAGATGGATGGAGGCTGCGGTATAGGAGTGCAAGCACGATCCGATGGGCGTGTTAGAACTGCCTCGAGGAAGGAAGGCGCTGTGGAAGCGGCGGGTTTGGGAGGCGGTGGAGGATCTCTTGGATTGATGCGATGTGTTTGTGAATACGTTCTCATTTGAGTTGGTGATTCTGACGCGTTGGTGTAGGCGAAATCTTTTGGATGCAATATGAACTTCTGCCGATGTTTGGGCTTTGATCAATTGTTCTCGTAGATAACGAGCGCTTTTCCGTCGTCAATCGACGGCTTTTAGGACATCTCTTTCACGGTCTGACCTGACTGTTGAGCTTGGCTTCGAAAGCCATCACAGCGTTAGTCCTTTGAACTAATGTCTTACCGGAAGGCGACACATATTGAGTAATCGAACAACGGTAACTTGGTGTCTTTCTTGAGTGTATCATTGCTGGGTCTTCTGTTGCTCGAACGATCTGCAAGGTCAGACCTAGAGCTTAAATCGATCTTCGTGACTCCGTTGTTCTGGGATGTATACAAGCCAATGTGGGCGCCCTCGAATTTTCTTCCCCCCCCACTCTTACCAAAAGGTCAGCCCAGCCCAGCCCAGTTACCTTCTACTTGTTCTAACGAAATTCTTTCAGTGACCGATGGATAAACCAAAAGCGAAACGCAATCACCGTGACGTACCCGATGATCTCGTCGGCGAGTTTGCAGAGTACAGCGCGCTTCTGCGTGCGCTCAGCATTGGAATGACGTCAGACTTGACGGGTCAGCTTTTAAGGCATGAACAGGCGCGTCGGCTTGATGAGGGTTTCGTGTTTGGTGAGGCAGAGGACAGTGATGAGGAGCTGGCAGAAGGCAGTGACGAGGATAATGAAGAGGAAGAGGGCAGTGACGACGACGACGGCCAGCCCATCGAAGGACGGAGGACTAGTTCCCCGCCGCCGTGGCCTCCTAGTACATCGCCCATCCCGAGCTCGCCTCTCACCCACCCGCATCGAAGTTCTTCTCTCCCTCAGTTCGCAGACGGCTCGCCTCCTCATCCCAATCAAGCCAGCCGCAAACGCAAACTCCCCGCACCAAACACGTCTGCTCGAAAGCGCCGGACGATGATGGTGGGTCTCACGCGGTGGCCGCTTCTCCTCGAAGACGTGCCCAAGCCCGAGTGGACGCTCCAAGACGAGGTCGGGGTGATGATGTCTCAGCTTCATTTGGATGACGACCAGGAGGAGGAAGACGAGAACCAGAACCAGAGCGACGTAGTGACGCTGTCGACGACGCACTTTCTCGAGTCGCTGTTGGGTGCGATTGCGGGGTATACGCCGCGGAGGGCGGATAGTATGCAGAACAGGATGAATACGATTGATTGGCGGTTTGTGGTGCGTGCGACGACGGGTCGGGAGTTTATGGATTCTAGGTTAGCAGTAGTTGGTTTTGGGGGGATAGGCACGGTGCTGATGTGGGAGGGGTTTTTTAGGGCTGTGAGGAAGGCTGAACGGAGGCTGCGGGCGATGTATGGAGGAGGAGGAGGAGGGTCGAGCAGTGGTGTCGGTGAAGGTGAAGGTAAATAGTCTCTTTCACTTGTCGAGCAGAGACTGACTCTTTTTCAGCTTTGGGTTCGGATTCGTCACCGCGTAGAGAACGAGGACCTGACCGGGAGGAGAACTTGAATGAGATTCTATATCTACCTCCGTGGGCACCGGAACCCGAAGTGGAAGTGAGAGAAGTGAAGAGGCGGAACAAGCCTGAGGGAGTGCCGAGGAGGAAGTATGAGTGGAAGGATGGAAGGAAGTTGAAGAGGGATTTGATAGCTGCTGCTAAGGCGAAGAAGGAGGCTGAACAGCTGGGAGGATGAGTAGAAGTTAATGGACAGATGGTATTGATGGGTGTGTAGGGGAGAGTTCGTAAAATATGTTGGGAGGGCTTGGCGTAGATGAGTGTCAGGCATGGCGTTCGAGCGAGAGTGTCGTCACAAAAGATCTCTTTGTGTTAAATTGAACAGAATCCGCGTATTCATGATCAGTCACTGTGTCCGAGTTGTCGCCGTCGTGGATCTGCTACTACTAGCGAAGATAGAGTGTGTTTGAAGGATGGCTTATAAAGAGTACAATTGGGATATTTAAATACATCATGAGGTCGTTAACATATCGAGGATAAACGGGAAACAAAGGAATGTAATGTCCCAAGGAACTTCACCAGTCGCGGAAAACGTCTCTAATAACCGAACGAAGGATCTGCTTGATGCAATCAGTCTTGTTAATCGATACATAGTCCAAGAAGAAACAACTCAACTCGTCTTAGATGCTCCCACTTTACCTGTAGTGGGCACTGCGCACCACGAAGGATATGTGGCGCATATATCCTAAGGGCATCCCATACGTCCTTCACCCACACATACTTGAAACCGGCAGTTGAGTGAAATGTGATCACCTTGCGAGACCGCTTGTCGGTATTTCCGGCGTTCAGGTAATAGAGGAAGTAGCCTGGGACCCGGAGGAAAGTGTCAAACTCCTTTGCGTATTAAGTTGGAGGAAAGGACTAGGACTTACAGAACAACGGCAGAAACCTCGCAGAGGTACCGCGGGTTTCTATTGTCGTTCCGCGGGAGGTGTGGTAGTAGATGATCGTGGGGATGATGTTATTGTAGTAGCCTGCATCGGAGCGTAGGGACGAGTACCGGAAACAAGGCGCTAGAGAGTGGGGACGGCGTAATAGGGGCGCACGGTTTCGGTGGAGATTGTGAAATGAGAGAGGAGAGACGATTGGGGTACGGGGGCGAGACGGCGTGGCGTGCGTTTGATAACCATTAAACGCGTTATTCGAGAAAGAGTTGGTGGGCAGGAAGACCTGGCTGTGGGGCAAGGCTGGGGAGGTGTACTGCGGGCTCGGGTGATAGGGTGACGGGTAGGAAGGAGAACTAGAAAAATGAGCTTGAGGGCGATACTGCTGTACATTGGGATGAGGGAAAGGAGTGTTCTGAGGAAACGCAGATGGTTGCAGCGGCGGAGGAGCAGTCCATGGAGATGTACTCTGAGGATAAGGACTATTCGGAGAGGGAAAGCTTGCCAGCCGCCCCACGGAGATTCTGCATGTGGCGCAATAGAGCGATATCCATTGCCTGGTGAGGGTCCCCAAGGTGGCTCCGTGAATGGATTCGGTTGTTGCCAGAACACGAAAGGGTAAGGCATAGATGGAGTCGGTCAGAAAGCGAGGTCGATTGGGAGGGATGGCTGAAAGGTGCAGCAGCAGAGCGGGAATGCAGCATTTAGAGGTGCCTTTTATAGTAGTACCCACGAGCGCTTGAGTTGAGTAGCAACAGGCACAAGTTCTTGATGGGGCACAATAACAATTAGCGCTGTGAGAGTGGGAGTCATTGACAGGCCAGAAAACCGTGCTTACATTCTGCAGTTACAATATATGGCGTCGTAGTCCTGACGGAATGCGCATTTCAGTCATCGAGAACTTGGGTAGCCTGTTCAATTAGACTAATATGCTAGAGTTCAGGATAGATCTCAACAGCAAGTAGAAGTTCCTATGAGTCTTTGTAGTCCTATCCTGGGATGCCATGTGAGGCGTAAGACAATGGGAGACAATGCAATCTATGTGGAGTGTATAAGCATCGCCGAATGAGGCTGCTGCATCCACAGGTGGACAATGGTTAGGGATGAACAGGTGCTCCAGATATGGTAAGAATAGCCCCATGACAAGCTGTAACTGCGTACTCGATGTTTAGATAGTGGTGATATCGACCACTCGACATTTGGATCGGATTCCCGCCAAGTTCGAATTAGAATACTTACTTAGACTCGAAAATGCCCTCTATGCCAACCAGCCCTTAAAGATTCACAATGTTCGTAAGGCTGCCCTCGATTCAAAGAGCATCGTTCTGCGTCCACATAGCTGCGCATGCAGTCCACAGTGGCTTTGTCTGACCCTGGATGTGTGGGCCCAATGTGGCAAGTCGCCATTATCGAACAAACAAGAAACAAACAAGATCCAAACTTGGTAACTGACAGTCACGACGCGAACAATGGCCACCGTCGCGCTATAAAATCGTGAGTTTTGCTTGTTCGCGACTCACTGTTAACCGCGTCTTTATCTCACTCATGGCTCCGCAGACACCACCTCGTCCGACTGTACCATTGGACTCACCGTGTACACCTCGACGCCCTGTATCCGACATTCAGCTACCGGGCAACGATATGCTTGGTCTTGCGCCCCAGCGCCTTGCATTGCGCAAATCGACGGCCTATCATACAGTACAACTCCCCGTCGAAACATTTGACCAACACCATCTTCGTCTCCGTCAATATAAATCAACCAGACAATACGACGTTCTGGTTAACCATGTCCTCCAAGAACTCAAGCTTGCCAATCTTTTCAAGACAAAGAGTGGTTGGGACAAACTGGACATAGACGAGCGCACCGAAGACGACACCTTCGCCAACCTCTGTCCGATAACGGACAAAATTCACGACATCTGCCTCGCATGGGAAAAGAACCATGGCAAACACCTCACTAGCGCAACCGCCAGAATGCGATGCGACCCCGCAGAACGACCAACTCTGAAGTCTACGGAGGCTCTATGATGCTGGACGCACAATTCGTCTTGACCGAGTCCACCACCCCCGGTCTTCCTACGAACTATTTGCCAGACACCGCGGACTTGTCAGGCCCAGCGGAGTTTAAGAAATTTCTCAAGGATCGTGCAGAGGTCCGCAATTTCTCTATTTCCTACTCTCCGTTTATACTGAGAATTACGTAGAATGAACTCAAACTGGCTGGAAATGTCGGCCATATTATGGCCAACGATCCCTGCCGTCGTTTTGTTATCGCCTACACTATTGAGGGTACGGAGATGCGCTTCTGGTATTTCTCTCGTTCGCACATCGCGATCGGAGAGGCTTTCGACTACCATAAGGTACGTATGTCGTTTAACCTCATTTGAACAGCCTTGCTGAGTCGCTCGTATTTCAAGGACCCTCTGCCCTTTATCCGTTTTGTTATCTTTATGACATTCGCGGACCAAGTGCAGCTTGGCTATGATCCGACCGTTGTGCGTGTACGCGATGCCGTGGGACAGATACGCTACCGGTTCCAGGTCAATGGCAAATTCTACCTGAGCGGCGTTGCCGCTATCGACGAAGATAGTGCGCGCGACATTGTCACGCGTGCTACTCGCGTCTGGGGTGTTCAAGAGGTCGATCCCACTACCAATCTACCCATCAATGGCGACAAGCTTGTCCTCAAAGATGTCTGGTTATTCGAAGACGCGCGAGGCGAGAAAGACATCCAGGACGAGATCTTCGCGCAGCTCAAGAAACTGGATGAGAAAATTGCAGAGCGGGTGGAGGCCGGTCAATCTTACCAAGACCTAGGCGTGGATCGTTATCCCCCATCACCACAGACGTTGGAAGATAACGCCAAAAACTTCTTTCTGACGATCCTGGAGGATGAGATTGTTGTTATAGGAAGTGACGAGGATGTCGCCCCAGCTCCCGACCCGCAATGTGTCCCGTTCTACTATACAGAAGTGCGGTCGACGACGGCGCGGCCTCCCGCTGTGCATGGTGCTTTACGCTCACGCGCTGAAGGCCCCCTCCCCAACAATCCCAGCCTCCGACAGTGCGGGTGGAATTGCACAAAGCGCGAGTCCACCGGCGTGTAATATTCCGGGAACGCTGCAAGAGGCTGGACGCGCTGTTCGACTATGGCGACTACACTCTTGCAATCTGCCAGCTTCTTGAAGGTTCGCCGTGTATTTCTTTTAGTTCCTTCCCCATCTGACGCACGTTTCAATATAGGTCTGAATTATTTGCGGCTTGCAGGCTATGTTCATCGCGATATCAGCCCGGGAAACGTCCTCTTCGTCAAGAGCGAGAAAGGTGCACTGCAGATCAAAATCTCCGATCTGGAGTATGCGCGATCTTATGGCGCCGAGGCGTCAAATGCGACTCCCCTAACTGTATGTTTCGCTCCCAAGGTTTCTCCATCCATCTGAATCGTTCTTAGGGAACACCTGGCTTTATGGCTGTCGAATATCAGCTTTTGTGCCATCTATTCGAGTCCGAGCAACCAGCACGTCTCGATCAAGGGCTTGATGATTCCGATTCAGATTTTGACTATGAGAACCCTGACGATTCGGAAACAACGGAACCTTCGTCGGAGAGCGAGCCCGCACCCGCCCTAAGCTGGTTTCGATTCAACTTCCTTCACGATGTCGAGTCCGCTCTTTGGTTATATTGCTCGCTGTTGTTTCACAGCTTGCCTAGCTCTGTCAACGACAGGGTTTCCTCCGACTCCACTGCGAAAATCCAAGAATTCGCCACAAACCTCTTCGGTTTTGCCCTTCAAGCAACTGCTCCGCGGTGTTACTTCGTCACCAATGCTACCCAGCATGGACGAGCGGTGAACATTCTGAAACCACTTTACAGTCTTGATGAGAAGTACGGACCTTTGCTACTCCAAGGCTTGCAGACCTTCAAACAGCTCGTTCAGTATTATCGGCTAGTCGAGGCGACGCAGCCTGTTCCGGTGGGGCAGTCATTCAAGTGGGATGACAGCGCGTTTGCGCCGAGGTTCTACCGGAAGCTGCAATCCAAATTCTATGCGATACATAGAAAGCTTCGTGGGTCGACTATTTCCGCGTTGCCTCTGTCACACTGTCCGTCGTTGAAGCGCAGGAGAGTCGCCGACGAATCGGATGATTCAATTGTAGATGATGAAGCGCTGGACCATCTATCGAAGCGCGCAAAGACGGAACAGCCAGACGTCGCTGAACCGTCTGCCTCGGGATCGGTTCGAAGCGGGTTGAAACTAAATCCCAAGGCAAAGACCATCTATGGCCAATATCCATTTTGATGTGTTGTATATATTCTCGTTTATTACTTGATATCTTATTTATATTCATTGCACACGTATTAAAAACTCTGACGTCCGTCGAGGACCAGCAGTGAAGAATCATAGAAGCCAGTCATGATGCTAGAAACGACTTCGTTGTCATAGTTGTGAAGAGTCAACAAAAGGAAGGACTATTAGTATTACTATGCTACTATACGGATGATGGAAAACAAGAGTAGTATCGAAGGAATAGGCGTATTCTGCTGTTCAAACGTTCGGCTCACCCGGCGTTCTTTGCAATTGCTTGGGCATACATCAGCGGTAGTAGTGACGGTCGGTGTCGGCGGAGGCAGCGGCGGTGGGTATCATGGTGGTTCAGAAGAAAGGAGTGCGGATTCAAGCGCGCTTTGCTTGATCCTGAGCAGTACCACCTGCAAGGACCGTCGTCAAGTTGAAGCAAAGCGTGCTGATCATGGTCCCATCATGGACGATCACCTGATTTCACATCTCTTCCAAGTTCCTGCCACCATCTATTTCTCAACCACGTCAACAGTCCGAACCTGCCCATGTCTATATCAGCAGCGTACATGTTGAATTACTGCCTTGAAGCGCCGTTCTGCGCAGTAGGGAGCAGGGATTCGGAAGTTGGGATCTGCACTGGCCTCTTTTAACATTAAGCTCATCCTTTTTCTGAACGGATTTCCATGTTTCCCATGGTATGTATATGTTTCTCTGCATCTCCTGATTCACTGCTTATCTGAGCACCTCTCACTAGAAACCCCCACCATGGTGAAAAAGTCCAGCACTTCGAAGTCTCTGCATCGCACGAAGGACGCGGGACGAGATTGGGGCCAGCTTGCTGAAACGTATATACTTTCTCTATTGATCTGATCCTTCGTCAATGCTTTACAGGTTGAACGTCTCCGCTACAAGAAACGCGTTGAACATTGCCTCTCTGCCTTGCGCGCCGCCTTCGAATAGACACCATGAAACGTGATGTTTATCTTGGTGTCCTTTATGCGTGCGTAGTTGACACTTTCTCAGTTCTAGCTCGATACCAGACGCGTCGGAAACTGTGCCGGATATGAAGCATCATCGCAGGAAAGAAAAGGCGGCCAGATCGAAGACGACGTCCAAGAAAAGGTGTGTTTTCGTCTTGTCCCGCTATACCGGCGCGCCCTGAACAGTGAGACAGAGCAGATGCCGTAGACGAAACAGGTGTTGAACGTGCCCTAGAAAAGAAGTAACGCGTTCTATGGTACCAGTAACGATTTATCTGACGACCTTTTGGTGCAGGTCTGAACCCAAGAAGCAGAAGAAACGTGGAACTGGGACAGAACGCGGGCCCAGCAATTCTAGCGCGCCTCCATGCGTACCGGCGAAGCGTCCGTTGCCCGACGTCGAAGAGGAAAACAGGATTACCAAAGGAAAGAAGTAAGCCACATATTGAAGTGTATGCTCTATATTATTGTATACTGATACGGTTTGTAGGATAAGAAAGTCTGGCCAAGACTTGGAAGAGGCCTCTGGCCTGACCAGTGCGAAGAACAGGTAACGAATATCATCCTGACGCTTTTGTTTCTCGTTGACGGTTTAAAATTCCAGTCCGGGCCACCAAGGAGCAACTCAACTGCACACTGAACTCAAAGATTCATTTCTCAAGCTTCCCAAGCTGCTCTCTTTGTGCGGGACAAGTCTGGCATCATTTGTGTCGCCGCATACCAAAAGCAATCGAAAGGTAAGATCTGCCTCATCGAGGAGAGACAGTAAGATGCTATCGGAGACTCTCCACCATAGACATTGAAGTCAGCCAAGATCAGCGGCAGTGGTAATCATACCGGTAAATTCGGGGCAGCAGCATCGACATCGAAGAAGTCCTCATCATCTAGGACCAATCTGCAGTCTTCTTCTGTTGTCGGTTCCCCGTTAAACCGCCCAAACCGACAAATGCGTCACCGTTGGACACTTCTCTAAATGGTACATCGGAAGCGGACGAGGAAGACGATGAACCCACTCTCTTGAAGACCAAAAAGATCCTGCGGTTTTCTCAAAATCTGGAAACGACAGTCTTTGAGGATGTTGCGTTGGATCTTGAAGGTGGTGAACAGGGGGAGTCGAGGAAGACTGCGACGAAGCTAAGAGAAAGAATCGTTGGTGGCTGGACCGTGAGTTGGGCTTTCCATTGGTTTTGACAATATGCTGACAACGTATCGCTAGGTGAAGGTTACTCCGACACCAAGTCCGATGTCTGCAAAGGGTCATGTTAACGATGAAGGTTGGGATACGGACGAGGAAGAAATTAATGAGCTCGACTCGTCGCCGGTCAGACCCACCAAGCGCAGGCCGAGCCCAACCGATGGCGATTCTGACGAAGATGACGACGATGATGGCATCGAGTCGCTGTTTACGCCGAGCAAGAAAAGACGACTTGTCGACGATAGCGTTTCCTCTGATGACAATGACGCGACGAGTGGTGAGGAAGACATTGGCCAGGAAGTCAAAGCCGTAGTGGATCGCCCTCCCTCACGCAAAGTCGGTATGACTGTTGCTCGCAGCCCGCCCCCAAAAACAACGCCAGGAAGAGATGGACCGGATGTGCGTCTTTCAAGTTTATATACCTGTCGATGTTCTGACATGATGTTCCTCCTAGGCTGGCGTTTTATCTCCAAGAAGCGCACGGGACAACGACGCGACTGAAGCACCATCTCCAACATTGACCCCGAAAACGAAAAAGAGAGTCGAGAAGACCGGGGACTCAGAAAAACCGAAGGTGAGCGTCTTGCTGGTAATCGTCCATAGCAGACACTTCAACAACCAATCCAGACTCGTCCGCCCTCGAAACCGGTGTCTCCGCCAAACAAGTTGAAATCAGAGCCGGTTACACCAAAACCTCCCAAACGAAAGCATCAGTCTTTGTCGCCCAATGAGGACCCAGCGCCGTCTAGAAAGAAGCCCAAAGTCGAGCACTCGACTCCCAAGAAGGAAGTACCGGCGCCAGGCTCTATGCCGCATGCGTACTCGACGGACACGAAGTCAGACAAGACTAAGGAGGAAACGCCTCTCATGGACGAAGAGGAGGAGTTGTTATGGGGACAGTTAAAGTTGGAGGAGCAGATGTGGCTTGTGATGGAGCGACAAGCGCATGCACATTGGCAAGAACGAAGGCGCCAGGAAGAAGCGCAACGAGAGGAAAAGGCCAAAGCCGATGAGGCGAGGCGGAAGAAGGAGAAGGAGGATCAGGTGCAGGCGTTGAGGGAGAGGCGAGAGGAATACAAGAAGAAGCAGCGGTTGGTGACGGCGAAGACCGCCGTTCGTCCTGTGGAGAAAGAAGAGGTGGTGAGGAAGGAGAAGACTCAGAGTCGTCTTGGGGATATGTTGAGGACTGAGACGAAGATGGCGAGTAGTAAGATTCGGAGGGCGAAAGAGAAGAAAGTGCAGAAGGGGAGGAGTCATCGGGGTGCGGTGTAGGATTTGCCTGAATCGGTTTCTTGGTGATGTTCATTTTCAAGAATATATCAATGTTATTGTATCGGCTTGTCGGAGGATGATAAGAGATTCAGTCAGAAAATTGCCAATGCAAGTGGCTAGTACACAAGCCAGTGGGGTTGTATACTGTACTAGTTCAAAGAGAGGGACAGGAGCTTTCAGGCCATTTGTGTTACAACAATTTATCGTGCAGAAGTACAGATGCTATGTACCTACATAGATCGAATACATAAAGAGGCATGCCGTGGTCAAGCAGAAACGAGCTTGACAAACGCTTGCCTCATCTCCAAGATGAACCAATAAATATCCTTAGAGTCGTTCAACAAATTGACCAGCACAGGCAGAGAAGGCAACGGCGGAGATGAGTTTACAACTGGCAAAGGGGACTCTCAATGAGTATACGGCCAAGAAGTCAAAATCCCCTCACCTTTGTATCCAGAGCCGCCAACATCCAGAACGAACGTAAACTCGCGTTCTGGTCGATTGGGATCGATGAACCAAAAGCGTATAAGCAGCTGGTCCGTTTCCAGCCCTTCTATCACGCATGCCAGCGCTTTTTCGAGCGTCTGGATGTCAGGCTGCGCGCCTGTCGCGTGCGTCATGAGTGTGTCTCGTTCCCTCTGGCGTTCTAGCGAAAATAAGAATCGTCAGTTGCGCACGCGTGACGGAGAGCTGTACCTCGCTTGAGGTTATCCGCGATAGCTCGGTACTGCTCAATCTCGCTCTCGATGGCGGTACATTTCTCTTTTAGAGAGGCCAGTTGCCGCTTGAACGTGGTTACCGAGACTTCCGCGTCTTTGCGCTCCTCTGCTTCCTTGGAGAGTTCTACTAGGATTGGCAATAGGATATGCACAGAGCAAGTATACACAGACCTTTAGCTAATTCCAGTTCCCGCACTTTGCACTGGTTAGTCTCCGTTTCTACGGCATGTGCACGCTCGGCGAAGCGTTTTTTCTCCGAGGAGTAGACAGCGCGCGCGTCCGTTTCTTCGTTGACGATTTGGTTCTTGTATGTCGTCACGGCTTTTAGGAATTTACGAGTAGCAGCCTCGTACGGCTGAAGTTTGAGATCGATAGAGGGCGTGTCTGAGCTGAGCACCGAGGCAAGATCGATTTGAGGGACGCGAAAGGCCATGGTTGACAGAAGGAAGCGCGAAAAGTCACATCATATGATGGGGTGTCACGCTCAAGCAAATGTTTGGATTTCTTCCTTACAGTATGCCTTGAAGACAGCTTTTTACAATTACGCCATCTGATGGAGATGCGATTATCGTGAGATATCGGTATTGAATTCGAATATTGGAGCCCAAGTTCACGACTTGTGGGCGTTTGTTTGTCCGTATGTATAAACTCCTTCTCTGTATCTAGCCATCACCATGTCCCGCGCTGGACCCTCCAAGTACAAACTTAAGGAAGCGGAAGCCAAAAACGAAAAGGTCTCCAAAGGTTTCGACTCCGCTCGCGCACGGACCATGGCTCGTGCAATCACACGCGATGAACCAACGATGAACAGAGCGATGCACGTTGCTTTGCGCAAGCAGAATTGTAGGCACCGTCCTGGTGCCGTTAGTTCGTTCGCGCTGCTGCGTCGAGGCCGGGTGAAAATGTCGTCCAAAAAGGCGCAGGTGCGATATGTAGTGGAAGATGAATGCAAAAGAAGATGAATCACAGGCAAGGGCAGGACCGTAGAACCAAGTGGCAAGATGCCAAGAGCGGTCTCGATGATAGATCCGG
The DNA here is from genome assembly GCA_036872995.1 of Hymenopellis raphanipes. Classification (NCBI taxonomy): domain Eukaryota; kingdom Fungi; phylum Basidiomycota; class Agaricomycetes; order Agaricales; family Physalacriaceae; genus Hymenopellis; species Hymenopellis raphanipes. The sequence continues at coordinate 97,469 of JAYMDG010000035.1, forward strand.
CCCGCTTCCATGTGTGTGCGGGCTCGTCGGCGTACGCATTATAGTGAAAGTGGCGTAAGATCATTCTGTCTTACTCAGTTCTTCTATAGACATCCACAGTATTTAAACCACAACCAGATAGCCTCGCTCTAACAGACAGCCATGGTCGCCAACAGAACTTTCCGCACTCTTTCTGCCTTCAACCGGTCCACACGACTGTGGTCACCCGTACCTTTGCCACCCGTATCTCTGAGAAGTGCACAGAGGTATCCACAGACGCTATCTATCGTATCATGGAACATTGACTCCGTCTCCGCTCGGCCCCTCACACGCTCGCAACTCATCCTTGGTCACATTCTCGATGGACAGAAATCTCCTGATATCATCTTCCTCCAAGAAGTCACGACCGAGGTCCGAGCCTCTATTCTGGATGACGCGCGCATCCGTGCCGCCTTCCTGGTCACCGACGCCGAAGACCAAAGGTCGTTCGAGGGCGTGCCCTTTGCAACCATGACATTGTTGTCGCGCGCGTCCAGCCTACCAGGCGATGGGATTGCGGGCGGCAGTGAGAAGTTCATGTTCAGGGACATCTCCCGCATAACCCTTCCGAGCGTGTACAAGAGGGACGCCCTTTGTCTTGACATCATCCCCTCATCTGGGCCGGACAGAGTCTTGCGTCTTATCAATGTGCACCTCGACTCATTTGAGGCCAATAAGCTATCTTTCCGGGCCCGGCAGATTGCGATGCTGGCCGACGTCCTGCAGAATTCTGAATGCAGTGGCGGGATGATTGCCGGCACCTTCAATGCTATCACCCTTGAGGATGATTGGCTCGTCGGGAAGATGGGCTTGAAAGATGCGTGGGTGGCATTGCATGGGGAAGACCCTAGTAAAGGAGCTACTGGGAAAACATGGGGTGGACGGGGGCTCAAAGGCTGGATAAGGTTGTATTGAAGGGCTTGCTGGCTTCAGAAGTTGAAGTTCTTCATCCCGGCTCTATCGAGGTACCCAGGTCAGGTGAGGAAATTGTCGAGATCCCTTGGAGTGATCATTGCGGATTGAGATGTACCTTTACCATTTAAATACCATCAAAGAGATGTAGACATTGAATTTATGAATTCTATTGTATGAGTGTTTCCTAGTACCATGAACTCTACCCAAGATATAACTTGCATCCACCCTCATTCTCACTCACTGACAGAGCGATGTTTTTGTAACGGTCGCTTGTGAATGTTTGGAATCCGGCATCCTCCCAATGACTGAGCAGTCCTTTTCATACGGTCGCTCTTCGGGACAATAATACAGGTTTCACAATTACCCCGATGGAGATGCGACTAAAGTGCTGAATTTCAGAGTGCACATCTGACAGTACTCCAAGGACATCATGTCTATTGACAACTTGTGGGCGTTTGTTTGTCCATATGTGCGAATTCCTTCTCTGCATCTACCATCATCTTGCCGCGCGCCGGACCCTCAAACCACAAACTGACCGAAGCCAAAGACAAGATCAAGAAGCTCCAGGACGAGAAGGCGGTGCGTATCAAATATCAGCGCGTCTTTCGGGCAGACCAGTAACTTCTTGATGCAGGAATTAGTTGAATCCAATGAGCTGTTGACATATAACATGGAGCTCGTCAAGCAGGAGACGACGCAGCTGAAGCTCGAAAATCTTGAGTTCCACGAGAGCCTGAATAATAAATTTCGACATTGCAAGAAGGATGAGGACGAGAAGATCCAGCCAGTAGGTATCGTCTTCAATTACGTTGATTTGTAACTGATATGCGTTAGTCGGTAGATGACGAGCTTCCTGCAGCCATCGTGAGCTTTATTCTAGCTACTCGCATCTGGGTGTGCTTAACGCAGGCAGTCTGCACTGGACGGTCCAACATCGGACGCGATGGTTGCTAGGATCGCCCAGTTGCAGTCGAATATTCTTGAACTAGAAACGGAGAACGCGTCATGGAGAACGAAACTCGACGAGAACGTAGAGGTCAAGGAATCTCTGGAGACCAAAGTACGGACACTTCAAGAGCAGGTCGACGCGTTACAAACAGCTTGGTCTCTTGTGCGGCTCCGCTTTCCACTCCCTCTTACTACATTCTTATTAATCCTAGCTCGGAGACAGTCCAGCCAGCCGCTGCACTGGTTCGGGAACGGTACGTGCGGACTAACTCCTCAATGTTACGTTCCAATCAGTTTCTAGGACTCGGAAAGGGCCTTCTTAACGGCGCTCGCGAGAGTCCACCATCCGATCGTTCAACGGCCGTTGGACTTGCAGCCTGTAAAGAAGCTCGCATCGCTTGCGCCTGACGCGGTCGATGATCTCGTTAGCCGCTTCGTCAACGCATCGACTGTACGTGTTCTCTCTCTCTACACCGGTAGCCGTGCCGGGTCTCAACGTCTGTCGTAGTCCTCAAAGGATCGGCAGAACATCTTGTTCTTTCGTGCTCCCGGCCATATTGTATGGTGCAATGAACCGCATAGTAACGGCTATCTTTACGGGCCGATGCACCAGCTCATTGTTTCGGAGCACGGTCTCCGCTGGAATACCGACTCCCGTCCGTTACAGGCGCTCTACAATCAGGAAAGGGCGCTCCTGGTTCTGGATGACCGGAACACTATCTGGTACTCAGGCCGGTATAAACTGCACAAACTGCATTCCTTTATTCCCGGTGGGTGTTCAGATTTTACGAGCTTGGTGAGTCCTTGCAGCTCTTATCGGTGGCGTCGTTAATTTATTCTGCAATCCAGTCTCAACACGATTTAGCCAAGAATACTCTTCATCTGGAAGGCAAGGTCCCGGAAAGCCGCTATCATCAAGCTATGGCGTTTGTTTCGCGATTGTGGACTTCACCATTTATGAAAGCGGAGGTTCTGGGGATGCACTGTATCGGGTTCAATAACCAGCTGTACAGCGGCCTGCGCGGGAAGGCGGAGACGTGGAATTGGAAGGTGCCGACGATTATCAAGGAGCCTGGGAGTCGGGAAAACGAAAATTATCGTCCAGGGAAGAGACAGAGAATGTGAATCATGATGATTGATGCTGTTCTTGTTTTCGTTTATGCTATTGTTCATTGCTACCTTGCTATCTGTTCATCGCTACCTTGCTATCTTGCTATTCATTGCTATCACATCATTCACTACACATACGCGGTTCTTGATCTACCGAAATCACGTTCTGACATCGAAGGGATTACAAAAAGGACAGCTCGCAGCCGCTCCGTGACTGGGAATGAGTGGGCCTTACCAATCGGCAAGCGCCGTTTTAAAGTTAAAGCTCCGCTCCGATGGCGGGTTACTCATCCACTTTGCAAACCTTTAGTCATCGTTAGCACAAAAAGGCGTGTGGTAGCGTCCCCAAATCATTCCTACCCGCCATCCCCTGTATACTGTGAGTGTATTTCGAATTGCTGTCGAATTTTTGAGGCTTGAGAATGGTTGGAAGGGCTGGATGCGTTGGATGGATTTGGATGACGTTTTGCAAAGTTTGGCAGGGTACTAATCATCTTTTGCAGAATTAACGATGGGTCGCCGTCCAGCTCGCTGCTACCGCTACTGCAAGAACAAGCCATACCCAAAGTCGAGGTATAACCGTGGTGTTCCCGATCCCAAGGTGCGTTCGCTATCCATTTCTGAAGAAATCCGCTTAATCATGCATGTAGATCCGTATCTTTGACCTGGGACGCAAACGTGCCTCTGTCGACGATTTCCCGTTCTGCTGCCATCTCGTATCCGACGAGTATGAGCAGCTTTCCTCGGAAGCACTCGAAGCCGCCCGTATCTGCGCCAACAAGTATGTTACCAAGACGAGCGGAAAGGATTCTTTCCATTTGCGCGTGAGGGTCCACCCCTTCCACGTTATCCGTATCAACAAGATGTTGTCGTGCGCTGGTGCCGATCGGTGAGTTATGCATTCATACCTCAGACCCGACAATTTCTAACGATGTTATTGTAGTCTGCAAACTGGTATGCGTGGCGCCTGGGGCAAGCCGTACGGCACCGTCGCTCGTGTCAACATTGGCCAGGTCATCCTCTCCATCCGGTGCAAAGACGCCAATGCGCCCGTTATCATGGAGGCTCTCCGCCGCGCTCGGTACAAGTTCCCCGGTCGCCAGAAGATCATCGTTTCGAAGAAGTGGGGCTTCACCAACGTGGACAAGGACGATTACCTGAAGCTTAAGGAGGATAAGAAGGTGTTGCAGTACGTGGCGCTTTTCCATTTTCTTCGTTCGTGTATCTGATCAGTCGCTCGCCAGGGATGGTGCCTACGTACAATTCATTCGGCCCAAGGGCCCTCTGGAGCACAACCTCCGCAACCAGCTCCGTGCTTAGACTGGATGTATTCGGTATTAGAATGTATTCGTGCTAAGTCGTTCTCTGTGTGGTTATCTCGTCTTGCCCTCTATCCACTGGCTCATTCGTTTCTTCGTGGATGAATCAGGGGAAAAGGGGCATATATTGATTCGTTCAGTGCATTACTGTAGGAGGAGGATGTTCGGTATTCTTCTGCGCCTGTATGATTCTGTGTACATTTTTGAATTGAATGTTTTCTCACCATAAACGCTTCGGTCCCGTCTCTTTGAGCCATTCACAGACAAGACTCAATGCGTTTGAAGGTAAGGTGGCGTTGATATTCCGGCTTCGAATCATAGTTACTCACACTAATTATAGCAAGAGTCAACAACATGAGCGATATAAAACGAGATCGCTTCGTGAGTCAAAGTTGTCTTGAACCGAACCATCATCACCATGCCCATTACATTCACAGTCACGCCTAACCTGAAAGCTAGCGATGTTGATGGATCGACATGCCAGAACGCCGTACAACTTCTTCTACGCGGTTTTCGTTCCCGCCACGCTGGAATGTACTCCAGAGGTCTTCCACCATGCGCCGAGTTCCTCCAGAGCTCCATTTCCGACGCCACCGCGCGTGAAACTATCCCACAGAACAATGGATTCGTCGATACTGTCATTAGGGCGTATAGCTCTCATCATAATCTCGTCATTCGCCCGGAGGATCTCTGGTTGGCTATCATGGTCCAGTTTTCGTTCTATGTGAACGCACACGCGGAGGAGATGCGCGAGTATTTTGTTACGCATAAAGATGTGAAGAAGCTTACTATCATATCGCCTAACGACACCCGGCATACGTATAATTTCGAGGAGCTGGCGCCGGAGTTTGTTGGTTTGATGACTGTGAGTACTATCCTACTCCTTCATAATATTATCCTAATAACAATATAATAACGACAGGACACTCTCAAAGACAAAGACCTCGCAAACTGGATTCTCCCTTCATTCACCACGACTACCGAGGACGATACTATCATCGCCTCTGTGGTCATGATGGCGACCTTGAGCAAGTATTACCACTTTCGCCATCTGCTCGGATGCGGACTGCCCTCTGTCACGTTGTTGGGCGAGAAATCCGACTACGAGGACATCCTCTGCCGGCTCGATAGGCTCACTGCGTTTGGAAACCGCCGTCAACATCCTCAGTTGGCGGAATGGCAGGCGTTGTTAAAGCCCGCTGTTCGTTCCATTGCGAACTCGTTTGACGATAGTGCGAGGGCGAGACGTGCGCGTACGGTGTTTTGGCAGGAAGTGTGTGATGGGCGGGCGTTGAATGGGAGTGGGACGCATGTCCTGAGCGGGTGGCTTAGTGCTTTCTGTCCGTTTGACAAGGAGGGCAAGTGGATAAGGACTGAAAGGTGGAAAGGGAGCTTGGTGTGGATATTGATGAGGTTGCTACGGGTGTTGGGCAGGTGGTGGTTAGTATGAATGATGGAGGGAAGGAGATGGAGGTGGTGGTTGTTGCTGGACATTATGGGAGTAGGATCGAGTCACCTGTGACGCTGGCGCCTTGTGCGGCGTGGTTTGTTTACGTTAAGGGAGAAGAGAAGAAGGAGGAGGTGGTGGTGGAGGAGAAGGTGATGTAGGTTGGATCAGTGTATATTTTGGAGCTTGTCCGAGCTGATGTTTTTTATAGGGAAACGAGAAACGATGGTGCTATTTCGGCCACTAGGGAAGAGGAGGAGAAGAAGGAGAAGTAGGTCGAATCAGTGTTTTTTTGTGGTCCAAGCTGACGTCTTTGACAGCGATGGGAAGGAAACAAAAAATGATGGTTCTATTTCAACGGCCATGACTAACGCTACTTCGCCGTCGTCGACAAAGTTTCATCTTGTTGACTCGAGGGAAGGAACTCACCGGGGAACGTTCCTTGGGAGGATGTGGTCGAAGCTTTTTGCAAATGACTCTAGTCGAATGGTGTCCTGACCTCCTCTGTTGCGCTAATGACTTGGCAAAGCTCCGAGGTGGGCGGGTGGCGGTGAAGGACAACTCAGGCACTTTGCTCGGCGTTGTCTTAACTTACCGCTAGAATATTTACTGGAATGTGCGTCGAACGAATAAAGGTGCTGCCGTTCTCGCGCCGTCATCCGGAGTTCGCCACCAGCGTCTTCCAGTAACTCACAAGCACATGCTTGCGTTAAAAAAGCACCTCAATCTCGACTCCGACCTTGAAGCAGCTGTCTGGGCAGTGGCCACGTTGACATGGTGCGGTCTCGGGAATTCCTCATGCCTGCTGGCAGTGGTAAACAATTTGATCCCAAGTTCCATGTACACGCAGCTTGCCCACGACGTTTCGGCGTCTCTTCTAACGGTCATCGCTGGGTCAATCTTTACGTGCTGTTTACCAAGACGCGTCGATATCAAGGAGATTGGATTCCGGTCACGGCCTCGAACGATGAAGTCAACACCGTGTTGGCTTTAGAAAATCACCTTGCTATCAGCACCCCAGCACCGATTCTCCGCTATTCTGGTACAAGGACAGTAGTGGTTGCTGCGCACGACTTGATAAAGGCATCTTCATGAGTCGCTGTAATGCTACTACATGGGCAATGGAACACCTTGATGCTGCCTTGGGCCATAGTTTTCGTATCGGAGGAACCACTTATCTCGTGTTGTTGGGGGTCGAGCCGTGGATTGTCATGAGGCAAGGTCGCTGGTCATCGGAGGCCTTTTTGTTATGTTGGCGAAAAGTCGAAGAGATTCTCCCTCTTTTCACGCATCCTTCTATTCTGGTACAATAAGGTGAAGCTGTATTCTTCGCTTCTCTTCGTTTGCTCGCATGTTTTGCGGGTAGTCACCAGAAACCGTACAAGTGTTGTTGCTCTCATTGCAAGAGAGTGTGCCGATCTTTAATACCCTACCTTACGGTCTTGCCCTTCTATTCAAGAACAACACTTCAGTATGCCTCTCATTCTCTAAATACATTCGATACCACAAGCTCTAGTCAGAGCGTTAAATCTACTGAATGCATCTTCGTGACGCCTGTGGTTGTCTCGTAATGTTTCATGAGCCTAAGTCCAGCATCATGTCCTGTTCTAGCCCAGATCTCTTGTCTTCGCTATGTGTTGTACCATGGCTCACCAATCCTCACCGGACCTCCAGACAACGACGACAGAGCTACGTCGAGCTTGACGCTGAATCGGCTTGTCTGCCCGGCCCCCGATCCGGACTCCGAAGCGTGCGTGGGAGGATGCGAAAATTAAGTAAGCGTCAATCTTCTTGGGTTGCTACCACTGGAGTAGACGCTGCCTGCTTTCGGCTTGGAGGGGCGGCTCGGTTACCCATAAGAAGACGATTCTCTCTTTCTCTCTCGTGTGCTTGATCTATCCATCACTTGAAACGACGATGCCTCAGCCTGCGTCTGGAAGCAGCAACGGAAACGGTGTAGTAGAAGAGGGCGCTGCTGCTAGCGGAGGCGGCGGCGGCGGTGGAGGCGCAGGAGGAGGCGGTAAAAGTGCGTAGTAACCAATCCAAAAGAGAGACCGCTGATGAATTTTGTTTGCAGCCAAAGACCTGTCGCACGTACCCTGCAAATTCTTTCGAGTCGGCGGGTGCACCGCAGGCTCCGCATGTCCGTTCTCGCACACGACAGGGCCCGGCGAACGCGGCGAAAAGGACGTCTGCGCGTGGTTCGTAAAGGGCACCTGCAAGTTTGGTCACAAAGTGAGTCTCCATACAAGCTAATCCAACGACAGACATTTATTATCATTACTAGTGCGCTCTTGCCCATGTGTTGCCAGGACAGAGCCCGTCGATGGATCGGCGCAATAAAAAGGCGGCGCAGATGGCTAGTGCAGGCGGCAAGGGCGGGAAAGACTCAAGCAAGGGCCGGGGAGCGGGCCGTGGCGATGGTGAGGGAGGAGGAGGAGGAGGAGGAAGAGAAGGACGAGGACGCGGTGGAAGGAAAGTCGGTGGACTGCCAATTACGATGTCGCTCAAGGCGAGCATCAGCCCTAGTGCTCCTGCGCCTGCACTCAAAGACGCTGATTTCTCGAGTTTTGGTGCAATGGGCGAGAAGGGTATGTCTTGTTTTTTTTTGTTTGCTGTCTAATCTTTTCGCAGAAGAGGACCAACAACCAAAGAAGGACGAACCCAAATCGTGGGCAAGTGTCGCTGCAGCAAAGAAGCAGCAGGAAGAAGTCACCGTCAAGGAGCCAGAGCCCAAACCCGTTGTTGAAGAGACAACGACGGGTACACTCCCCATGAGTACACCCCGCCATCCACTCTCCCCATCCAAACCCCCAATCGACTTTGGTCCCATCGGCAGTCCTCCACGCAGCTGGGGCAGCGGACGCCAAATACAGCAACAGCAGCCAACAGACACAGACGCAGACGGCGGCGAAATGTTCCTCCCCGGCTCCCTCTCAGACCTCCTCACAGCCGACGAGCTCGCCCGCCGCGTAAGCAAAAGCGTCCCCGCCCCGTCCCTGCTCTCCGCCACACAGTCGCCCCCGCTCCTCCGCGCCCCTCCTCAGGACCAGGCGACGACAGCATCTGGGCCTCGCCCCCGCCTCTGCCTACGCCGGTCTCTCCCCAGCAACGCCTCTGGCGCCTTCCTCAGCCGCCACACCCACTATCCCACCCCCAACGCCGTCCCCGCCGGGTACTCCTCCTCACACACCCCGCTCCATGCCCTCTCTTCAGATCCATACGGGGACGACCGCGGTGCAGCGATGGGCGTGTCTCTCCCGCAAGGCCTCGCAGCGGGCTACTCCCGCATCCACGCCCGCCCAGGCAGCCTCGGGCACTCGTCGCTCCTCAGCGAAGGCGGCGCGTGGGGAGGAGGAGCGGGAGGGGGCAAGACGCGCGAGTGGGGTGCATCGAGCTACGGCACGGGCGCCGGCAGTTTTGGCGGGAGCCCCCTCAGCGCGAGCTTTTTCGGGCAGCGGCCCCCGCCTCCTCCTCCGCCACAGCAGGGGTCGTATAAAGCGGGCGGGGGATGTCGTTCAAGGACCGGCCCGTGTTTGGCGTCCTGGCTGATATGCCGCCCCGCCTGGTCTGCAGCAACCGGCGGAGCGCGCCCCGTCGTTTAATGCCGGCCGCGACCGCTTTGCGGATCGTGCGGCGGGTATTATTCCAGAGCGCACTGTGGAGGACGACGATTTGTTTGTTTTGGATGGTTGAAGAAGATTGATGATGATGTGTGATTATTTTTTTGTTGTTTGTATACGTACGTACATCCATACACACTCCTCACCCCGTAGAGCACCCGACGACACGGACAAGTTAAAATTAGTAGTATTACGCTCAAAAGTTTTGTATTCGAGTATATAACCTGTAATCTATCTGTTGTGCAAACTGTCCACTTCTTTACCGGCCACGATGTGCTACGCGCCAAATCGTGCGGGCCTCTCTCCATTAAAAAGCCAATTTCGAAACCTCTTTGGTCGGGCAAGAATTAGATTGGGTGAGTCCGTCCGTCCCGTCTCAGTCCAAGGTCGATATACGTGTCTTACGGACTGCAGCGCTTAAAGCTTTTGCGGGCGAAGGAATGTAAAACGAGCTCGCACACAAGTCGAATTGGAACGTGACGACTCGTTATCAAAACCTGGCAGTCGACGTCCTTGGAAGAGACATAGAAAGAGGTGCATGCTCATATTGATGTTCTGTTCTCCACCATCTCTTGTACGTTACCATACAACTCGCCACACCCAACCACTGTAACTTAATCACACCTCCTCCCTTGCCCAATACTCACACCCAAAAAGACACACACAACTTCGATATCCTATGTACCTACAAATGCTACCTACAAAAGAAAAATGCTATGCTACGAAAAAAAAAAATTGCTACACTACTGTATGCTACGATGGAGAGAGAGAGACAGGGAGACATGCTATACTACTGACTACTTGATAAAGAATGCTAACTACTTGGACGGAAAATGCTAACTACTGAATTGACGGGCGGGACATTGGTAAATCAAAAAAAAAAAGAAAACACTATCTACTTGAGACTAGTACAAAGAGGAGAGTTCGCGGCTTTTCTACACCCCATACCGCGCGGCCAACCGCTCTTGAATGACAGGCGGGAACGCCTGCACCTGCGCAGCCCACCCAGTCTGATCGTGCGCCTACCACACACACCCACATCATCAGTATCCAATCTCACTCCCAACTAAAACAAAAACTCACCTTGAACGCACTCAACAGCGTCTGGAACATCCCATTCAATTCCGGACTCGGCGCATTCCACCTCACAATCGAATTGCAGAACCACAACAGACTCTGCACCTCGATCAGTCTCGGTCAGAGATTATTGGATTAAGCGCCGTACCTTTGCAATCCCCCAGGGTTAACCTCCACCATCGTACACAACCCCGGAATGCACTGTCCTTCTCCTCGTTATCCCGAATCTCATACAGCGCCTGACACCACGCCTGCGCAAACTCCGCCAAATGCGGCGCGACCAGTCCCGGATGCATCAACCCAATCCGTCCAATACTCACAGCCGCATTCTCATGCAGACTCCGCGGCGCCTTGGGGTGCAGCAAAATCGGGATCAACCGTGCAATCAGCGGCGGCACGTACGTCGCGAATTCCGGGTCGTCACGTCCATACCGCAATGCCACCTCGCCCACACTCCACGCAGCGTTGTTGCTCGCGCTCACAAACTCGAATTTGGGCTCAGGATCCAGTTGGCCGACTAGCTCCTGCATGATCCCAGCCATCGCCGGTCTCAGTACACCAAAGCATCCCATCGCCATATCACCGACGAGCGCGTACCCACTCTGCCTCACTGGCGCCTGCGGGTGCTTCAAACACACAGTGAGCAGAGCAAGTAGATTCGGAGTGTTCTGGCCTACACGAATCTCAGAACGGATTCAACAACGTAAAATAGAGCTTACCTTCCGCCCTTACAAAAGTCTCCAACGCTCCGCCCAAACCTTGTGTTAGGCCGCTCAGTAGGTCCAAAGCAACAACCAAAAATGCCTTGTCCGGCTCGTCCATGTCGCTGTCGGCATGCGTGCTCTGATGTTGCTGCCACGCCTGGTACTGCAACAGCGAATTGTGTATTATGCTAGTGCATCGTTGAAAGACCGGGCCGGCGTACGGCAAGAACGACGGGCCCATTGCGATGGACACTGATGCGAGGCACTAGGAAATGTCAGTCCGTGAACGACAATAAAGGGAACCCGCACACCTCAAGGAGCGGAATCAAATCCGCATCATCATCTTTCAGTCTCGCCCATCGCCCCGTCAAGGGAGGCATCAAAATCTCAACATACATCGGCTCCCCAAGCGCCCTCCCTACTGCGTCCGCGAGTGTTCCCACTGCATCATAAAGTATCAGCATATTCTTGCTCTGGTATTTACCAAATGCCAACACGAGATTCCGTAACACTGGTTCCAAGAACGGGGCGAGCTCCGCGCCGGCGTCCTCTTCGAGGGTCGCAAAGGCACTGCATCCTGCCTCCTGTACGCGTTTGTTCGAGTCGAGCACCATGCGTAGTAAACCCTCCATGGTCGGGATAAAGTACGTCTGCTTGTGCTCGAGAGAGATGTTTTGAGTACACCAAGACGCGTAGCGTCAAGAGTCCAGCACGTTATCGAACGCACTAGGGGCTTGGGATCGTTGAGCGTGTTGATAAGATACGGCACCAGCACCGGAAGATGGGGCTCGATTGCCTCGATACAGCCTAAACACCAGTCAGAACAATCCAGGACACGCAACGCGTACTCACCCTCTGCCATCGCGCCCAGCGCCAGGATACCGCTTTCGCGCTGGAGCCAGTCCTGATTCCAGAGTTTCTCTTTCAATGGGCCGAGAAGGACATTCAATAGGTCGCCAGTGAACCGTACAGCTAGCACATCCAACGCCGCTGCCGCGCACTTTCTCAAATTCCACTCGGTGCTCATATCATCGCCAAAATCGTCGTCGTCGTAGTCGTCGAAATCATCGTCGTCCTCAAAGGTCTCGGCTCCATAGCGCATCTTATCCTTCCCATCAGCTTCATCTCTCTCAAAGCCATGGGCCTTGCCACCATAGAAGCGCGGCTTGATATCTTCCTCCCGATCAGGTTGCTCCTGATCCTCCTCCTCACCGCCATCCAACCACAATAAATCATCTTCGCCATACACCATGCAATCGAGAAGCACAGGTGCCACTCGTCCTAAAAGCGGTGCGAGATAACTAGCCAGTTCGCCGTCCTCGGCAAAAGTAAGCCAAAATTCGCAAGCCTCGAGAGCTACATGCTCATTGCTGTCGCGAGTGGAATAGAGCATGTACTCGGCAACATTTGCCATCTCGGGCATCAGGCGCTCCGGTCTGGCCGCGAGCAGTAGGACCAATGCCTGGCAGACGTGGCGACGCACCGATGGATCGTCATCGGATGCGCGGCGGAAGAGGGAAGCAATGAAGGCGTCGAGGTGGGCGAAAAGCGCGGGGTGTTGGCGGGAACAAAGTAAGAGAGACACGCGACGGCGTGCGCGCGCATCTTGCTTGAGGGGTGATCCGTCAAAGCGAGGAACTTTGGGATCATAAAGTCGAGTGGGCGCGTCCCGTTAATCTCCACGTCAAGCTTGCGGGGATAATCTTCGCAAGCCTTTTCCAGGACATTGAATGCAGACTACCAGACTATGTTAGACGAGTGTAAAAAAGAAACAAAAGGTACTTACCTCACTCATATCGCCATCCAAATCTAGCATGCCCACGAGTACTTCGAGACACTCGGGCCAATGCTTTGGCTCGAGGACGCCTAAATACGCCACTACATCCTGGCCGGCAGTATTCCTAATCATCGCGCCCTCCCTTACATTTCCAAATGCGCGCAGAATTGAGCTCTTCACGTAAGCCTTGATCACCGCGCCATCCTGCGCCTGTCCCTGCCCTCCAAACTGGGCAGAAGCAGACGAGGCGTTGTCGAGCTGAAGGACCAGCCGTGCATTGTTCTTGAGCAGATATCCCGCGATACTGCGGATCCGCTCTTCCTCTTGTGGCATGTCTACAAGGATCCATGCCAGATAACCAATGTAGGAGGGTACAGAAGAGTAAGAGTTGAGCTAGGGCGAGAGCATTAGCTAAGAGAGTGCAGGGAAAAGGGAAAGAGGCACTTTTTGTGTTATGCTACGTTGTACGGCGGGCGACATGTCTGTAGAAGCATGTATAGTCGCGAGGATCTGGCTCAGCGCCGCGGGGTCGGGGTCCATTGCGCTGGAGTGCCCATCGTAGAATTGAGCTTGTCTATCGTCGGGCTAGTCGGGCTACCGGATTGTGGCGGTGGTCGTAATTGGGAGCTGTGTGGCGTTCGCGTAAGTCGTAATCGAGGTTATAAATGGTCGAGAAAGACGTCGTCCAGTGGTTGTTCTGCGCGATGGTGGCAGAACGAAAGATCGCCTTTGTTTGTCACTATTTGTCAAACAAACCGTCACGTCAGTAACGTCACCAATCGCACGGCCATGCCCCTCGTCTCTTGTTCAACGCGCTTCAACGACGCGTATCAAAACATTCTTGACTGGCCCTTGTCCCCTTCAAACTTTAACATCGGTAAAATGACGCGTTCATAGTGTTTTCCCACATCATTAAAGCGAATCGACCAACGGAAGAAGAAGCTCTACATAGAAAATCCCCACTACGCTTCCAGAAAGCCATAGACGGACTGTACAAGTAGGCAAGGATATATCCCCTCCACCCATTATCTTGGACAGCTAAATCGTAGACCGGAATGTCGTCTTCTGCGTATACCCCCATCTACTGTTTGATCACAATCTGATATGTTGAAAGATGCGCCCGAAAACACTAGCTCTCGCAGCATAGCAGAGCCCGGGGTTCAACCCCTCTCCAAAAAGCTCTAATACAACCGAGATAAACGCTTCAAGCTGGTGGATGAACACTACTCGCACAAGTCGCGCGTTCCCTCATACAGTTTTCGCTGTCAAATTAACCCATGATCATCATTGATCAACACAAGGGTGAGATGATCATTGATGAGCTCGAGGGAGGGTCTAAGTGCCTATCGTGATCATCTCCCGCCCTCTCGTGCCCTTTTCCCCTTCGACCTATCTACTCAGTACCAGTTCCAATCTTCAAATGCAATCCGGTCAACTTGAACCTGAAATACTGTACTCCGTCGCCGCAGTTACCGTTAAGCTCAACCTCACGCTCGATTTCCATGACTTCTCGGAACGGCCTTCTTCGTTTATCTTGGTTACAGAATCTGTCTGTTGTCAACGACAGACGCCACCGCCAAACCTTGCCCGGCCGCATCAACCTACAAAATGTTGCCCCGCAAACATGTCTGCGGCCAAGACGATAGCAAGAATCTTCGTGGTACACCCAAGACAAAGTACGCATACGCGCTTCTACTTCAACTTGGACAATGGAGATGTACTTACTATAACCCCCGTTCCCTGCAGATTGAATGAGAACTCAGATGGTAATTCCTCATCACCGCCGCCAGCCGACACCTCCAGACTCAAGAAATCAAAAAAGTAATCCCACAGTTCCATCCACCACCCTCCAACGCAGCTTACCTTTCTTGTCAAGGTCCAAGCGCAATGACCTCCAAGTCCAGAAAAGGTGACCTCGACTCACAACTCAACTCCACACAGTAACCTTTCTCCAACAGCTCATCAACAAACGATACGCCAAGCACACCTCCACCACGCATTTCCCGCAAACGGCGCTTAGAGCCTTCTTCGGAAAGACCACCAAGGAAAAAGTCCAAGTAAACAAACCCATCAAGTATCTTCAATGCTCATGAACATTCATTCCTCTCGTTTGTAGGACTCAATGTACACCCTCCGAAAGCACTGCGAGGTATCAAATCCTTTCCTTTCCGCCACACGCACCGTCTCCTCACACACTTCTCGCAGAACACCAGAAGAACATCTCCAAGCCTCATTCTCAAAACTCCCTCAACTACTCGCATCATGCGCGTCCAGTCTCTCTCGACACGTACGCACATTCATCCTTTCATCAACACAACAGTATCTTTATTCGTTTATTCTCTTACCAGTCCGACCACCTCACGACTCGGAGCTCCCTACTGCCAAACCCACCCCCCAAAACACTCCGATTCTCAAACGTCGTACAAGTAATCATGGTCGAAGACGGGGTAGTAGAAAAGACCAGTCTCTAACCCAAGACCTCAAATCAGACGAGACGTAGACACATTTGAGCCTTATACAAATCTAATACTATTAACGCGTTCTCTAAGGTTGGGCTTCAGACTACACGATACAGACAAACAAACAGCGAAACGAAAAAGAGGAAAACCATAGTCCATTCATAATTTCATTCATTCATCCCCCATAAAAGCTCACCCCTCCTCTTTCGAATCCGGCAACACCCCAAGCAACTCACCCACACCCGACGTCGGCCCCCCTCCCCTCTCCCAACTCGTCCCAGGCCTACTACTCCCCGCCCCTCCTCCCCCTCCTCCTCCACTCCCCCACCCCCATTACTCGTGCTCAAAAAGTCCAACCACCCCGGTCCTTCACTATTCCCACCACCCCCACCACCACCTCCTCCTCCCCCTGTCTTGACGGCTGCGCATGTTGCGGCCAATCAAACCCACTCCCACCTCCACCAGGCCCCGCACTCCCAGACCTCTCATCCAAAAACCCAAAAATCTCCGTCCCCCAGGCCCACCACCCCCACCGCCCCCTCTAGGCGGCGGCAAATACGACGACGGGCTCCCACGATGATACCCTCCCCCGCCCCTCCCGGCCCAGGATTCCCAAACGAAAACGCCGGAGGGCCCTGCGCGAAAAACTGACCACCACCACCACCACTGCTGCTGCTGCTATACGGCGGCGCATTCTGATAGAATGGAGGCGGAGGCGGCGGCCCAGGTCCCCAGCAGACGCGCCCGAGCTCGATCGCGAATGTTGCTGAGGCGGACTATGCGCCCCAATCCTCGCCTTCTTACTGCTACTCCCCTCATGATGATGCCGCGACGGATGGTGGCGCAGCGACGAAACCGGCAGCGTGGGCATCGGCGGCGGCGGGATCGTCATCGTTCTTGCAGAAGGAGGAGGCGGAGGCGGAAGGGGCGGCGGCGGGGAATGACGCGACGGCGTGTATTCAGTCTGGTAAAACGAAATCGGCGTCAGTAATGCCAAGAAAAGGAGTGGAAGAGCAAATGGAGGTAAGTAAAGAACGCGAAGCGAAGCGAGAGCCATGAGGTTTGTTGAGATGACGAGTAGACCCACAACTCCGAGGAGAAGCAGGTGAAGGGGTCCAGAACCAGGGAAATAAATAGAGTGATAGACGAGAGGTAATCATCAAATGTCGTTTTAAAAAAGCCGATGCCAAAGAGGACGAGTCAAAATGAAGCAACGATCCACATCCTTTAGTACATTTACCATTACACGATGCGACTAGAGCAACAACCCTGTTGCCTCCAGTCGCGTCGCGTATGCATCAGTCGTGCTCGGGTGGGGTGACGTGACGTGAAGGAGCGGAAATGAAAAAAAGTAAAAAAAGATCCGGAACGTGAAATGAATAGAGGGGGGCAACACAAACTCTGAGAAGAGAGTAAAAGGGTATAAATGCCACAGGCACGATAGGAAGAGAGGTCCCAAGAATAGGCATGACGCAAAAACGTCAAGTCGCGTCGCGCGTCCGTGGATAAAAATGGGGGGAATCAAAATGAACGACGCGAAAATGGCAAAAGAAACAGGATCAACGTCGGGAATCACTCACATCACCAGACGGCCCACCAACACTCGTATCAACAGGCCTTAGCCTCCCCGACCCGCGTCGCTTGGATGGCACAGTAGCCACCTCCTCATCCTCATCCTCATCCGCGTCCTCATCCGCCGCTCTAGTCCCAGCACCAGAAAAATCGTCCGGCCCACGCGTATCCTTTTCGCCATCGTACTACCAAAAAGGCCCCCAGTCAGCACAGCACCCAGAACAGAGCGGGGACGACAAAAACGCACTCTAGCATGCCTCTGCACAATCTCGCGCGTATTCCCCGAACAATACTCATACAGCTTCACATGATGTCCTGGCCTCTCCTCTACACCACAAACCAAAAATCATCAGCAAACGGTTTATTTAAAGAAAGGAAAAAAACCCTTGGCAGCGCACGCACCAAAGATAATAACCGCAACATCCACACTACACAGCACACCAAGCTCATACGCCTTCTTGAACAGCCCATTCTTCCTCTACACAATAACCGTGGCGAGTCAGCAAAAGAAAACAAGCACAGAGGACAAAGCCGACGGCGCCAAAAATAAAATCCGCGCGCGTAAAAAATAATGCCAAGCCATCACCCCCAACCAAAAATAACCACCCCCACCCAGGGCGCTCGCTCGCTAGCATCTCGGAGACACGCACCTTCAAAAATGTAACACTCCGATTCCGCTCGTGCTGCGACAGGCGTCAGCCCATTCTCGCGGGCGCAGCCAACAACCCAAATGCACGCACCGTAATCGGCTGGATCTCAATCTTACGCCTGCCCATCGTGTTCTCGGCTCTCTGGCGTCGTCGTCGAGCTCGCAGGAAGGAAGCCGCTACCAAGTGACGATGGTGGGAGAGAGCACTCTATGTCTGATTTGCCAACCCGTGCGTCGTTGATGCGCTGACTAATAAACGGCAGCCTGTGCACTGTGAGAGTCCCCATCTCATCTCATCATCACATTCATTCATTAAGCCTTTCACGTCCAATTGTCGTTGTTGATTACTATACTAGTACGTTAAGTTACGAGTGGTGGTGGTGCTGGTGATGTATAAATACAAATTTTAACAGAGTTGTTGTGTGCCCAAGAACAGTAATACACGTGTATATTGTACCAAGTGTCCCTCCCACAAAGCAAAAGCAAGAAAGAAAGAAAAAAGAGTCGGATACTATGTCCCGCCGTCCCAAGAACGCTTGAGCGACGAGGATGCCCCGTACCATATCGGTATCGAGACCGGGTATGAGGGCGCTTCGGCTTCCCCGAAACTGAATGGCCCAGAAGATGATGATACATATGTTGCCGTCGATGGTGCGGCTGTTGCTGGCTTAAACGGCGTTGATGTGACCGTCGTCGTCGTCGTGGTCTGCTCCTCGAGACCTCTGATCTGCTCCTCCAACCTCTGGTTCCTAAACCGCAGCTGCTGCAGCTCATACTGCCAGCTACTCCCACGCTCCGTCTGCAGCTCCTCAAAGACGTTAAAGCTCGCCGATGGGACACTGGGGGTATCGGTGATCTGGTACACCCGAGGAACATCGTCCCCACCGTCCTGTCTCCAGACAGTGACTTGCACCTCGGCCTTCCCACCATCCTTTCTAATCATCAACGTGCGAACCGGTCCCTCTGGTAGCGAACGCATGTCCTCGAACAGCGAATACCACGACCGCCCCACTAGATCCTCCGTACTCCACCCATTAACCGCGCGAGTCACAACCAAAATCGTGCCGTCCTTTGTAACGTGCCCGCATACGCCAGACGTTAAAGGCGCTTCCAGCCCTCCCATATCCTTCACCCGCGCACAGAGAACAATGGCCTTACGGCCTTTGCCCGGCTCGACATGAAGACGTCCACGACATTCAACCCACACCCACCGGCCTGCATTCGTCCGCGCGCGGAACAGCAGATCCACCGGGCGTGGTTTCTCCCCAGGTGCCGAAGACTCTTTTAGCTCTCGCATGAGTGGCACAACGTCAGCACCATGTGCGATATCACCCAGACTCTTGTCAAGCAGATCAGCGGGCGTATAGCCCAAAACGTGCGTCACTGCTGGCGCCACATATAAGAATACGCCCTTTAATGAGACAACCAGCACAAAATCGGGAGAACCGGATAAAAGGGCCATGGAGAGGGGGTGAGAGTCTTCAGAAGGTCGAGAGGGAGAACGAGCGCGTCAGAGGTGACGATGGGTGGAATAAGCAACGGCTTCTTGGTCACGGAATGCAAATCAGAGCCAATGGTGGGAGCCATGTAGCTCCCGTCCTTGAGACGGTCGAGGATAGCTGTCGGCTGCTCGGTGAGGTCAACCTGGAATCCGAGCATATAGATGGGATCGCCATTATCCTCCGGAACGGGTATGACTGTCACGAGATTGATAAAGGCGCTCCCGTCCCTGCGATAATTAACGATGCTAGCCTGGCACTCCTTGCCAGCGACCAGACTCTTCTTGATATGCTTGACGGCCTCATTACTCGTCCATTTCCTCTCGTCACCCTTGTGCACCGTCACAGTAGGCGGTGCCTGCAGGAACCGACAGTTCTTTGCCAAAATCTCGCGCTCCTCGTACCCGGTTAGGCGGCAAAAGGTCGGCGAACAATAGACTATCGGCTGGTCAAACCGCCGCACGTCTACGACGACGAAACTGGAAGTCAGGTCGACAGGGCCCAGGTGTATTTGAGGATTTGGGCGATTCGCTACTCTGCCGAATACGGAGAGAATATCAAAACCTGAAGTGGAATAGACCGGCAAACCGAGCGAAGAAGGAGCAATAAAGCTATTCACTACCGATGGCTGCGGTGGTTGGGCGTGGGTGACGGTAGAGGTGGGAATGGTATCATCGTAGTCAAAAGGAGCGGATGACTGGTAAGACTGGGAACTGTCTGAACTGCTCTCGTCGTAGCTGTATGTGTTGATTAGCTACATACAATCCAAGTTGAAATGAACTCACTCGAAAACCTTTTTCAGACTAGAATAATTGCTCGTCGTTGTCTTGTTGGCCTGTGCCAAATCGTAGTGTCTGTTTTGTTGAATGAGCAGATCGCACATATATCGGATGTACTGATAACTGACCTATCAAACGCGTTGAAATTGAAACCACTGTTCTCCATCCACATCGACCCTCCTGGTGGCAACACCTCTGCACCTCCGCCGGGCGCCAGCGTTGGCGGGCCCATATACATAAAGGGTGGTATCTGGAACGTGGGCTGGGAGAAGCGCGCACTGTGTCCGACGCTGTCCTGCTCGCGAGAATGCCTCGAATACATGGCCCTATGGTATTCAACGAGAGGCGTGGCGTGTTGGTCGGTCATGACGGTCGTGGTGAAAGAGACGTGGTGAGACTGAGACGAGCCCCACGATTATTTAATAACGGCGATAATGAATCACGACCAATAGGGATGTCTTGGTACTCCTCGTCGTCGTAGTTGATGGGCAACCTGGGGGCGTAGAGGGCGTCCGACTGTAGCGCTCGAGGCGGAGCGAGAAGAGGCGGCGTCGTGGTTGTACGTCAAGTGCCCGCAATTCATTTGATTTCAATTGCACCTTGCTTTAGCCCCGATCAACAACGGATGCAATAGTAGTTTACTTTTCTCTTTCAAATTTCAATATCCCTTCGAGGTCTCCCGCATTCCGCTATCAGTGGCGGCAGGGCAGGAACGAGTCCCCGAAATCAGAAGCTACGCGCCGTGAAGCAGACAACACGTCCAAGAGCATACCCTAACGCCTGAACACTGCCTGAACGCGCGTTCCTAGCCATGACCTTGACCTTCATAATCAAGAAACTTTGGATAAACGGTCAATGAAACATGTATTCGAGTAAGTACGGCTTGAGACAACGCCTAACAAAGCAAGAGCAGACAAGTCTGAGTGCTTCACCGCCACCCGCCCACCCCGGAGCTTTGCCAAGTCATTAGCGCATAGGAACGACCATCCCAAAGGTCAGGCTGTCGTTCCACTATAGAGTCATTTGTGAAGAAGCTTCGACCACATCCTCCCAACTGGGATACAAAGGAAAGTTCCCCGGCGAGTTCCTTCCCTCGAGTCGACAAGATGAAACTTTGTTGACGACGGCGAAGTAGCGTTAGTCATGGCCGTTGAAATAGAACCATCGCATTTTGTTTCCTTCCCATCGCTGTGAGAGACATCAGCTTGGACAAACTCCAAGAAATACACAGATTTAACCTACTTCATCTTCTTCTCTTCCTCTTCCCTAGTGGCTGAAATAGTACCATCGTTTCTCGTTTCCCTGTAAAAAACATTAGCTTGGACTCCAAAGATACAATGATTCAACCTACATCACCTTCTCCTCCACCACCACCTCCTTCTTCCTCTCCTCTTCCCTAACATAAACAAACCACGCCGCACACGGCGCAAGCGTCTCCGCCCCTCAACCCTTGTCGCATAATGTCCCGCAACCACAACCGCCTCCATCTCCTCCCCATTATCATTCACCTGCACCACCACCCGACTAATCCCCGCCGCAACCTCATCAATATCCACCCCAAACTCCTTATCCTCCCCAAGTACCAGTGGTACCGCTCAGTCCTTATCCACCTCCCCTCACTATCAAACGGACAAAACACACTAAGCCACCCACTAAGCACATGACACCCACTCCCATTCAACGCCCTCCCATCGACTACGCTTTGCCAAAATCTCGTTCGTTCACCCGTCGCAGCGTCGTCGTCGTCAAACGAGTTGGCGATGGAACGCACAACCGGCCTTAACAACGTCTGCCATTCCGCCAACTCGGGATGCCCGTCTCCGAAGGCAGTCAACCTATCGAGCCGGCGGAGGATATCCTCATAGTCGGATTTCTCACCCAACAGCGTCACAGAGGGCAATCCACATCCAAACATAGCGCGAAAGCGGAAGTAGGACTTGAGCGTCGACATCATCACCACAGACGCGACGATGGTGTCGTCCTTGGTAGTCGTCGTGAACGCCGGGAGAATCCAGCTTGCGAGGTCCTTGTCTTCGAGGCTATCCTATAGATGGGATTTCACGTCAAGAATAAGATAAACGAACAACGAACAACGGACACTCACACCCATCATATCCACAAACCCCGGCGCCATCTTCTCAAAATCATATGTATGCCTCGTTTCCTCAGTCTCCACAATACTCAGCGTCCTCACCTCCCCCTCCCCATGCACCACAAAATACTCCCTCATCTCCTCCTGATGCCTATTCACATACAGCGAAAACTGCACCATAACAGCCAACCACAGATCCTCCGGGCGAATAACGAGATTATGATGATGGCTATACGCCGCCACGACAGTATCGATGAACCCATTGTGCTGCGGGATGGCTTCGCGCGCGACGGTGTCGGTAACAGAGCTCTGGAGGAGCTCGGCGCAGGGTGGAAGATTCCTGGTGTAAAAACCGCGGGAGTAGGCTTCCCGAAGGGGCCGGCGTTCAAGAAGATCTTTGGCGTTCTTGCACGTCAAGCCGTCAGTGCGAACAGCGCTGGCTTCCAGACCGGGTGTGACTGTGAAAGTAATGGGCATGATGATGGTTCAGTCCAGAAAATGGGTCTCACCTTGACTCGTGAAAGCGATCCATTTATATCGCTTTGTTTAACTATGAGTCGAAGCCGGAATATCAACGCCACCTTACCTAGTCATCCTCAAGAAGCGCCTGTAGTCATTCGGAAGCACGAAAGGTGGTAAGAAAAACGTTCAATTCAAAAAATGTACACAGAACCATACACGCGCAGAAGAATACCGAACGATCCTCCTCCTACAGTAATGCACTGAACGAAAATCAATATATGGCCCCTTTCCCCTGATTCATCCACGGAAGAAAACGAATGAGCCAGTGGATAGAGATCTCTGCAAACACGATGAGTGGATGTCACAACAACAAAATGTAGGACTTACGGGGTAGGGGGGTGGCAATACTCCGACACTGGTTCTGCTCGTTGGATTTAACGCTAGTCAACGACATGAGCAAAAGCAAGTGGAACTGCAGCAACACGTACGGAATCCGATGGAACATTGGAACATTTGTGATGGCGACGGCCAACCGACAACGATGACGGCGGGGGGTTGGACGCGGAGAAATAGTCGGGTGATACGTTCCCTGCGGAATGTTGTGGTACATTAGCGAGACACATGGATTGACGCAATGCAGAATGACAACTTACAATTTGACTGGCATCCTTGTGGGGAAGGAAGGAAAGAAGTGCAGGGCAAGAATGGGATCGGTTTCCTTTATGTTTGGAAGGAATGCCCTGGGGCCGCCTGACTCGACGGAAATAATGTCAGAGGAGAATCAAGGGGCCGCGTCGACACACCTTCGAAGGCGAGCAGAATCCAACAAGGAGAATCGTATAAATTCGAGAGTCCTCGAGAGGAGCCATCATGATCTCATCAGATTCTTCAGACCTCGTTGACGCCCGAAAATTCTCGACCCATTTTGCTTGGCACTCGCTGGTGCACGATCTCTCGCCATCGCCAGGCGGACTTTTCACTGAGGATCAGGGTACACCTCGGGATCGAGGAGCATCTGCCTGTGGAATAGTACGTTAGGCTGAGGAAAAAATATCAAAGCAATACGCACCACAAGTTAATTAATGACGTGAGATCCTTTCGGCACGAAAAAACCGTTGATTTTGCCGTCTTCAAGAGCTCGATGGGGCATACCCAATGGTGCAACGTTGTGTCATCGGAGGAGTTCTACAGAGGAGCGCGTTAGTTCGAACATGTGCACAGCGCGTACCCAGCATTCACGTAAGGTAGATGTTGACGGTTGTTGAATGTCGGAAGGCGGTCATTGCCAGACTGTGCTAACTTCTGGACCGCCAGAGAACATTGAAAACCATATAGTCGAGTGGTACGCACGACTCACTGGGGTTCAGCAATGGCCAAGAACGCGTATTGTGCTGATACAGTCGTTCCGAACCAATTCCGTGGTGGCCGCCAGTGTCGAGGATAACGCAGTCATAGGTAGCAGAACGGGCGCTCGTCTCGGACGGTCCAGCGTGCGACTGGTGGTGGTGGTGGTGGTGGTGGTGGTGGTGATGAGACAGCTTTGATCGTCCAAATACGCGCACATAGCTCGGTCTTCCCTTCAACAAATTCGCCGAGATCTATGTGTACCTTGGAGTACTTATGCGATATAAATGGAACAGCTGTGGAACAGTATTTATCAGAGACGCGTCTTCGCTCTTGCTTTGATCACACATAAGAACAGAGATGTGAAATTTGTGAAAGGTCATAGAACGATTCGGGCAACAAGAGATGGAATGGACAATATACAACTCCTACGATGGTGCTACCACCAGAGCATGCTGGCTTTGACCCAGACGCGCACCATGATCGAAATCATCAAGGCGGCCAGAGTCATCTCCTACCGACGTAACATCAATCAATTTCTTCGCTCTCCCCTCTCGCTGCCACCGTAAAAGGTTAGATCGCAACTGTTCTCCACTGCGTTCCAGCTAAGAAGGCAGTGATGAATACATATTCGCAAATGAATAGATGTGAACACAATCACTTTGAGGTTTGAATGTTCCTCGCCCGAATTGGAACTACCACTCCATCCCTATTCACTCGCATGTCCGGGCGCATGTTGATGCATGCTATACAGTAGTCTTCAGTACGCCGCGGGCGGTCCCCGAGTAAGCTAAGGTAGGAAATTTAGCCAAGAAAGCCAGCTGACCCAAGTCGACCGTTCTACAGCAACGGAGCGCTTCGTTGAAGCGCTTCACATCTGGAGGTGAAGTCTGTATTATATATTGCATGACCGTCAGGTACAGCAAATGACACGAGATCAATAAAGGATCGTGGATATGAGGTAGAAGCTTGGGTTTGCACTGAACGAGCACTGCAATGACTTCGGGATTGGAGAGGAGTGATACGACCTGTCTGAGCTCCTCCGGTTCCCTCGTCGTGCCTGTTATCTCATACAAATAAATGCAACCATTGATGAAGAGGCTGTCGCTGGCTAGCATTGTCATGACAGAACGTAGCAATTCAAGACAAACTTTGAATCGGTCAGGATTCTCTGGAAAGAGTTCCGACCAGTGAGCAATGATATATTCGTGCACAGAATAGTCTGGTGACAAGACGGTTAGCATTACTCCTCCATAAAGTAGACGACGAGATCACACACGCACAAGCACAATTATCACCACTGATTTCAGCTGGCGCCTCTGAACAAGACCGTGGCAGCATTGCAGAACAATTTCGATATCAGGGCATTGGGTGCGGTCTCCTTCCGCAAGCAGCTCCTCCACATGGTTCGGGTTGAGCATAGATCTCGAAGCAAGTATAGCCAGTGCATGACACGCCAACTGGTTCTTCCGTTCACCCTGGTCGCGGATTCGCTGAAACGTCAACTTGCACGCATCATCCAGAGTGCGCGGCATGGAATCAAGAATAGCGACAACATCACGTCGGCAGGTGACGTCGTGCTTCAGCTCGCGGAGCTGGAGAGCGGCCAAGAGGAACATGCCATCCGCCTTATCGACAACCTGTACTCTTACCGTACTCTTCAGCTCCTCGTCCAACCAAGCATGCTTGAGTCTGGACAGGGTTGTATCAACGGCAACGAGGATATCATCGTCCGAAGCACGAATCTTTATAGAGCGGTGCTCGTTGATCTCTCGAAAGACCGGACGTGATGTGACGAGAATGCGAAACGAGGAATCGAGTTGTTGGATTGCATGGAGGAGGTCGATACCGATTGAGCATTCGTCGAGGGCGTCAATGACGATGTAGACAGGTCGCGTATGGTAAGCTGCTAGTCCGGCCAAGAAAATGGGGAGTTCATATGGGCTGGGGTGGGTTCCATTCCAATAGCGGTCGCAGATAGTAGGTGGAACCTTCGTCGTTTTCTCGATGAGCTGCAAGTAAACCACGTAAGACGGGAAACGGTGTCGTGAAGGCATCCAAAGAGTATCTGCAGAACATGGAGAGCACGATATTGCCCGAGGATTGGAGATGATCCACGATGAGCGCTCTGCGAGAAAGACTTCAAGAAGGTTGGGTAAAACCAAGATGAGTACACTCACGCCGCAACCGACTTTCCAGCGCCCGCTATAATGGTCAAAATATCAGCCCAACTTTGATAAAGCAATCAAATCGACACACGATTCCCATAACACCACAACGTTCTGGGTGATTCTGCGATATCTCGCCATTCAAGAAACCTAGAATGCTCCAACACCCAAACTCCCGTTCCCGACAGCCGTTTCTCGAGCAGATCGATTCGGTGACCGCTATAGTCGCTATTAGAAATGAATTGTGCGATCTTTAAGCGGTCCTCGTCTAGTCAATGCCTCAGCCTCCAATAATGAACAAGCAGAGGCCACTTACTGCTGATATGATGACCTAGATCATCCTGCTTCTTGCTGCAGAAAATTAAAACTAAATCACAATAAATGTGCAAGTAACTTACAACATATCGTGTTGAAGGGCAATCATAATCCGGCTCTTCTGGCGCTCGAGGTCAGAAAGCAAAGATTTGACCTCCGCCTTTTCGGCTGTCCATGAGAGCGCGGCAACCAGCCGCCCCCATACGACCTTCCATCTGTTGGCCCTTGGCTTGGGCACTCTGTTCCTCAAAACGGCCTCGACGTCGGTGAGCGTTTTCCGCAGCGCTTCATAGAAAGGTTGGGATGGGCCCAGCAGCTGCGTCAGTTGTTCTGTCGAAGCCGGATCACCGACGTTCACTAATCTTTGCAGAGCTTCCAACGCCGACTGCAGAGAAACGACCTCATCGAGCAGGCGACGCCGTTCCACGGATGACTGCTTGACGTCTTTGAAATAGTCGTACAGCGTCTGGCACGTTTGGATGAGGGTTATGATCGATCCGGGGTCAAACGACATGGCGTGTATGAGCGGGAGATGGTCGATCAGTGAAGAGGCTGTTCGGTGCTGGCGGTGGGTACGAACACCCACGGTTTTTACTCTGAGCAGCTCGTCCACATGATTGAGAGCGACTTCATGGCCGGAAGCATTTGTACACATACTGACGGTCTGTCGACACAGGGCAACTTTACCGACAGAACAAGCGCGGTCGAGATGGAAAGAAGAAGAACGCGTCGCGTAGATACGGATAGGAGTGAAAGGGGAAGACCAGACTATGAATGTACGCTCTCCTCAAAGAACGCTATGGTTGCGCGAAGGCAGTTTTTATCGCAGTTATTCGTTCCGGTCCCTCCGCATAAAGAGCAGACCGACATCGACGAATGGAGTTCGTATTCACGTTTGGTCGGAGTACAGTCACTAGAATCTTAGGACACGCTTCAATACACCGCGATGGAAGTGAAGGTCGACTCACGAAAACCCACGACCACCCCAACAAGTCCTGCGTTCCGTTCACAAAGCTCATCGCGAACGCGAGAAGACCGGAGAAGGCGCGGCACCCAAGCAGTATCCGATATTGAGTTGAAGATGGTGGCGCGGATACCATACTGTCAGGCTGAGCCAAATCCTTTTGCTCAGATTCGTTTTAATCGATGAATGAGGCAGTACTCACTGTGTGGCGACGCTTCCATCTCACATAATGATATTGAATGATTTACTTGCCAGTTTCAGTGTAACGATGCCATCGAATCATATTAATCGTAACAAGTGGTCGTGGGAAGAACAAAGAATCGAGAACCAGCGAGCCGAATTCAACAACGTGAGGTCAAGCTGCAACACAGTTCAGGACACCGGCGGTTTGTAAAGCTACACCTTCAATGAAGCATTCACTCGCCATTAACGGATTGGATCATGGTGGCTTTGACCGCGCTTGTATTGAACGCGATGGAATTTTGACCTGTCATTAATTCATCAGCACGTAGCGCCCGGCCTTTATATTCTGACACACCATTAGCGCCGCAGCTTCTTCGCGAAAGTCACCAAGCTCGGAGAAGGAGGCGTCAATGACTTCGCCCATTCGTCTGGTCTCCTCACTTTGGGGACGACGCGCAATGAGCGTGTCGATTTCGTCCTGTTGATGGTGGCAAGGCAAAGCGTGATCGGAGGTTTGAAGCGATCACGTTGTCATTTTGAATTTGGACCACCACCACTCTCAAATCGACTAGTACTTACCGGACATCGCTGACGACACCTTCGCCGCAATGACTGCTCTGGAGGCGCTTTTCCAGAAATATACCTCACTCACCCGCCTCTTACCTCCCACAGCCAAAGTATCGCTTGCTGAGTACGTCGGAACCAGAGCATGGTCCTGTACGAATCTCACGTCCTGACGAGCGCTGGCGTGTCATACGACGTATGATATGGACTGCATCAATGCCACCCGAAGCGGGGCGGCGGCGCCATCTCACGATGTTTCCGGGTCTAATGAAGCATTTCCTTCCTCTGAAAGTCAATACGAGGAAGTGAAAAAATTCATTAATGCGCGGTCGGACGTGCAGGTGAACAGCGACGGAGTGGCAGTTGCTGTGGATCCGAATGGGGGTGAAGGTAATTCCTCAATTTTAGGCTGAGCAAGCGACGAGACTTCGGTGGGCAGCCCTTTGATTCGACTTAACAACGAGCCAAGGGTGGACCGGCGACGATCGACTCACATGCGCAGGAGACAACTCTGCCCCCTCCGTGGTTTCAAACTTGTCGAGAAGGATCTTGAACATGCAAAAACTCTACTATTTTCGAGAACTTGCGATCTGTACCTCCTTATCCTCATTTCTCTTTCCCGCGTTGTCCTATCTGTTTCTTATTTGGTTCGTTTTTTGCTGTGAAGTACCATGCTTCTCGTATTGCTCTGCTACGCTCTCTCCCACGTCTGTTACGAAAATCTATGACCCGTCATTACATATATATCTGTGAGTACCGTCCGACAAACGCGCTGCACAGTGAGAAGTACTCTAGTCGAGGTCTGATACACGGTATACTGTAGTTGAAGTAAGTGGCAACAAGACGGTAGTACGACCGACAAGTGTCCTAGAGAGGTACAAGCCACACTACAGCTAGTACACAATTTCTTGGAAAGTCTGCAAGTCCATTGAAACGAAAACTGGGATATGACACCTCCGTTATGCGTCGAAATCCGGCGGTGATAATATCTAGAGGAGTCGTTTAGCGGTAAACAGTATCATTAGCAAGAAGACGTACAATAGAACGTCTCAGTCGTGTTCGGTCCATCGCGCTGCAAACAAGTGTCCCATTCCTCCCGGGAGGTGTAAGAGATCAAGTCTGTTGAATTGTGATATGACCGGGTTGTGCCCGCCGCTCCCATAGACTCGGAGTCGGCGAACACTCAGAACCTTGCCTGAGTAGCGGCGGGCGGCTTTCGTCATTTCCCGTCAGACCAAATACGAATCGCCACGTCCTGCCGTTGACATTGGTCTGGAGCCTTACTTAGAGCTCTGAGACGATTTCGTGTTCATACAGAGACGCGCTGGCGATGTTGGCCGGTCAGCTCTAGGGCCGCGCGCGGTGGATAGTCGTTAGCTCGTATCGAAGCCATGATTGCCACCATTGAGAATAACGGGTTACGGAGAAAAAGCGATTCAACTGGGAGTAGGACGAATATCCTGTCAAATAGGCAAGCAGTGTGGATCGTCAGAACGAAATTAAGTAGCAGACGAACAAGAAACGGACCTCCGTACATGGACGCTTGTGGAAACGAGTCGAAGCGCGGAGAAGGCAAAAGAAGGTCGATCAATTCCCAGTATGGTAACCGGGCGTCCATATATGGAACGGATTCCATCCTTCCCTCTCCCCGTCATCTAGATTTTTACACGACCTCATCTAATTCCCCGTTCATCCCATAATAATCGCCATGGCCGTCGTCGGAGTCGATTTTGGCTGCCTTCATAGCAAGGTGCGTCGTGTGGGCAGCCTGCTGGATGGATAATTTTCTTACAACAGCACCGGAATATAGATTGGCGTGGCCAGACATCGCGGAATCGATATCATCGTAAACGAGACTTCTAATCGAGCCACGCCGTGCGTCTCTGTCGCTTTTTCTCCCGTCGTCGTCGCGCTGAGCAATCACTAGATCTTTGGTGGCATTTGGCCCGAAACAGCGAGCTATTGGCGAGGCGGCAAAAACACAGGAAACCTCAAATTTCCGTAATACTATCGGATCTTTGAAACGTCTTGTTGGCCGAACGTTATCAGACCCGGAAGTACAGGATGTTGAAAAGAAATTTATCAACGCCACACTTGTCGACGTCCAGGGATCTGTTGGTGTCGAGGTAAGCTGTTGGGCTGTTAAAACCGAGCTAAAACTGATCATTTTTAGGTTAACTATGTCGGCGAGCGCCAAACCTTCTCTGCTACACAGCTTGTCGCTATGTATCTCGCCAAATTACGCGACATTGCCGCCAACGAGCTCAAGAACGGTGTAACGGATATTGTTATCGCTGTTCCTGGCTGGTATACCGACATCCAGCGACGAGCAGTGATGGACGCCGCTTCCATTGCCGGTCTTACCGTCCTCCGCCTCATTAACGATACCACCGCTGCTGCTCTCGGCTATGGTATTACAAAATCCGACCTCCCCGAGCTAGAAGCGCCTCCCCGCAACGTCGTATTCGTCGATGTCGGTCACTCCTCTTTATCGTGTGCCGTTGTCGCCTTCTCCAAGGGCCAGCTCACCGTCAAGAGTACCGCGTTCGACCGAAATCTTGGTGGTCGGGACATTGATTACGCCCTTGTCAAGCACTTCTCTGAAGAATTCAAGGCAAAGTACAAGATCGATGTCTTGTCCAACCCCAAGGCCACCTTCCGTCTCAGCGCCGGATGCGAGCGCCTCAAAAAGGTGCTTTCTGCCAACGCGGAGGCCCCACTCAACATCGAGTCTATCATGAACGACATCGATGCCGCCTCCAAGCTTACGCGCGACGAGTACGAGGGCCTCATTGCCGACGTTCTCGACCGTATTCCCGCTCCCCTCCACCGCGCGGTCGCCGAGTCTGGTTTGACCCTTGATCAGATTGACGCGATTGAGCTCATCGGCGGCTCTACGCGGATACCCGCTGTACGCGCCAAAATTCAGACCGCGTTCCCCGACAAGCAATTGTCCACCACTCTTAACCAGGACGAGGCCGTCGCCCGGGGTGCAACCTTTGCCTGCGCCAAGCTCTCCCCCGTATTCCGCGTTCGCGACTTCAACTTTACCGATATCGCCACATACCCCATCAAGATGACCTGGGAGGTCAACCCCGCCGAGCCAGACGACACCGAGCTCCTGGTCTTCCCCACCGGCAACGCTCTCCCTTCGACCAAGATCCTCTCCTTCTATCGCAAGGAGCCGTTCGACATTGAAGCATTCTACGCGGAGCCAGAAAACCTTCCTGGTGGTATTAACCCGTGGATTGGCCGATTCTCTGCCAAGGAGGTCCCTCCAACGACCACCGGCGACTCGACGTGCGTCAAGCTCAAGACGCGGCTGAATGCGCATGGCATCCTCTCGTTTGAAGCTGCCTACGTCGAGGAGATTATCGAGAAGGAGGAGCCCGCCGCCATGGATGTGGATGCTCCCGAGGGTGCGCCGCCTAAGAAGAAGAAGGTCACGAAGAAGATCGACGTGCCTCACTTTGCGGGCACGGCCAGTCTTGACAGGAGCATTGTCGAAAAGTACAAGGAGCTCGAGGGTCAGATGCACGAGAGCGACAAGCTAGTTATGGATACCGAGGTAATTGTTTCTAACGACGTTGTGTCGATGTTTACTAACAAAAATTGTAGGACCGCAAGAACGCCCTGGAGGAGTACGTTTACGATACCCGTGGCAAGCTCGACGATCGCTACGCCCACTATGTGCAAGCGGAGGAGAAGGAAAAGCTTTTGGTCGCTCTGGCGGAGGCGGAGGACTGGTTATACTCGGAGGAGGGGAGGACGCCAAAAAGTCGGCCTACGTCGCCCGTCTCGACGCGCTCAAGGTCCTCGGTGACCCCATTAC
Source organism: Hymenopellis raphanipes (assembly GCA_036872995.1). Lineage (NCBI taxonomy): Eukaryota > Fungi > Basidiomycota > Agaricomycetes > Agaricales > Physalacriaceae > Hymenopellis > Hymenopellis raphanipes. Next base: position 129,289 of record JAYMDG010000035.1, read on the forward strand.
CTTCCGTTGGCGGGAGGCTGAGGAGCGCCAGCGCACGATCGCCCAACTCCGCGAGACGCTCAACTCGTACATGTCGCAAGCCACCTCGGGCGACGAGAAGTTTAGCCACATTGACGAGAAGGATCTGCAGAGCGTCGTCGAAAAGGTCGCTACTGTGCAGAAATGGCTCGAGGACCAGACTGTGCGGCAGAGCGAGCGCCCGAAGAACGTGGATCCCATTTTGACGACGGCGGAGATTAGCAAGAAGAGGGATGAGGTTATTTACTTTGCGACGCCGATTCTGACCAAGCCCAAGCCGCGCGCGCCTGTGCCGCCGTCGAGCGGGACGCAGACGCCCAAGACGGAGACCCGCAGGAGCCGCCAAAGGAGGATGAGGCACCTGGACCGAGCGAGATGGACGTCGATTAGTGTAGTTTCCTTGTAGACGGCAGAACGTAGAAGCATGTGTATGACTGGCAGTGTGTTACTTATAGAACAAAATTTACATCGATACGCGTACTGTATAAATTTATGATTTTGTTTACTACGATGGTTACTTGTGAAGTCGTGCCCCGTTTGTCTGACGCGATTGAACACGTCCGTGAAGAGGTGCACGTTAATTTCATGCCCAAGACAAGTGGATGTGTTTCCGATTCTGATTTAAGTAGTCAAAAGTTTTCTTCTGTAGCATTTGGAGAACAATTTTAAGGATACAGGAAGAGTTTTATTGACTACGTGAGCTTACAAACGACTACGGTATGCGTAACAGAAGGCAACAAGGATCTCGCTTCTCACACCAATAGCAGTACTACGAGCTGGAAGTACCCCCAATGCTCTTGTCTATCATGGCAGCAAACATGGTCCAATCTGCTCACTGACTCCAAGGGTAGACCAGTTAGTGCATTAAACATGAGCTTTAAAGCTACTCAAAATTATGTCGGTGCATCACTTATAACGCGTACTTACTCCAACGCGCGGCTGCAGGGGAAGTAAGTGTACATTACCGACTGCACTACTGTCCTACAATGGCGGTAACTAAGATACTGCAGAGACGACGTCAACATAAAGAATAGAAGTAAGATGCAAAATAAACACACCAGATCAAGTCGAGGAACACTTCGCCGTGACACCAGAATATGAGCTTTGAGAAGAATTCAACCAAATGAGAGTGCGTACCTTATCGCATCGTCCTTGGAGGAGCTCACCGACAAAACTATCCGCTTCCTGTACAGTCTGAGTCCAAGTCGGGTCCCCATCCACGAGTTGCGCCATATCTGACAACTCCCGCACGCCTTGAACGCCTTGAAGGACCGTAACGATGGCCTCTAGTCAACCTTCGACTACAGCGTCGATAGACGCCAACACGTTGGTCTAAAGAACGATGTCAGTTTATCAATAAATGATACCAATTCAAAAACCTCACCTTTCATGACGAGGGCAACAACGATGTTCTCTCATTGTGGGAATAGTTCTCGGCGATGTATACCCCTGAAGCAAGGGGTTGTTTAAGGCGGAGGGAATCAAAATCCCGAGGTGCGCCGCCCGTTGCACGAATACCGAGTATGGCTGCGGAATACAACCAGACACATCGGCGAAAGAGCCTTTCATGACGCGTATGGCGTCGATAGAGCCAATCTTGAGGTGGAGTCTCCTATGGAGAGGATCAGTGTTGATGAACATGTACAATAAGACAAAACTTACCAAACTCTTGAAAGCAGCGAAATCTTTATCCTTGGTGAGGACGGAATTGAGCAGCCCGTCGGTGTAGACGGCGACGAGCTCAACCATAACAATGTCCGCCTTGAACTCGTTCCGACGTCGGGGGGTCCAACTGAGATTAGTCCCGACCTCCCGCGCGTCGCGCCACATCCAGCGGCTCCAGTACGACTTGCACGACCATAACGATGACGTCTTCTTCGTGTCATTGTAGGAGGCGTCTGATGTCCGTGGTTCTACATGCCTACATATTCTCTAAAAGGACGAAATCAGCTAACAAGTAAATTGTCTACATTCAATAACCTCACCTGAACATGACGGTGCCGACGACAGCGTCCTCGTGTGATATTCCGAGGAGGTCTATTCTCGAAACAAGGGGTGTTGACCAGGTACAAGCGTTGAAATCCCGACATCGCGCTCATAAGCACTGTCTAGTAAAATATCAACATCTTTACTTCCTGGGCGGTACACATACCATCGTGGAGGCGCAGAACACAGGTAGAGACATCAACCAGGGGGGCGGAACTACGGCCAGTAAGTCCTTTGTATACATTCGGCGGCGGGCTTCCAGCGGCGCGAAACCAAGTGGACAATGGGTGCATCTGGCAGGCAACGTCCCAGGCGCAAGTTTTATCCATTTCATGACGCCTATCCAACGCGTCGAGGCCAAAGACAGGACCATTGCAGTCAGCCAGATATCTGGGATAGGAAATGAATGAGGAAGACTTACCACATACGACGGTCAAGGCTCTGCCCTAGTCTTGACGACGTCTCCTCTAGGCGGAGATGAGCTCACGGCAAGGAACATAGAGGGAAGGTTGTACATACCCGTTATCAGTGTGATTACCAGTGGTCCAGACTCGAGCGAGTTGTCATGTCCGACTACGCGCTCGTCGTTGTAATGCCGAATCCTGACGGAATATCAGTTGAGTACAATGCGAGAAAGTATTCACGAACGTTAAATGCAAAACCAGCCGTGCCTTGATTGTCAGAGCTGAAGGTGTTTCTCTAGGCGGGATATAAGCCAGAAACGACAAGGGAATGGACCGTCCAACGAAGCACCTCGTAGGCCGAAAAATGAGGCGGACAGCCTAACGACACATGCTAGCCGCCGAAAGTTCTATAAAGGATTGTCAGCGACGTCGAGAGGAGTACACCGAAGACGACGGCTTACCAGAGCACCCAGAACGAAGGAGGGAGGCGCTGAGAGCGGTGAGAGTAAGCGAGGGAATTACAAGGTGACAATGTTGTCGTACTGTTGGGATATTAGGCGGGAAAGCGGAGTTCCATTGACAACGACGCACTAGTAGAGTAGAGTTGACAGCTTTCGAGGGCGCTGGAGTGCGTAAGTCAAGTTCTAGACAACAAAACATGTACGAACCGTGGGCACTCGGGTTGTCAGTGGAGGGCGGCCAAAGTCGGCTAGAGGGAAGGTAAGTAAGGGCGGCGAGAAAAGGGAGCATTGAGGCCGTACCAGACGTGCTGTACAGCGACGTGATATCCATGGAAACACGTGGAGAGTCGGTGGTCCGACTCGCCGAGTGTCGTGTCCTAAACTTGAAACTGCAAAAGTGTAGTCAGTGTCATTGTCCCAAGGACACAGCAAAGCGGCCGACTTACCAGAGTGGTCAATGGGAGGGCGCTGAGGGAGGCGGGAACGAGTAAGTGAAAAGGCTAGTGATGGTGGGAGGAAAGACGCTAACCTGTCACAGGATCAAACTCGTCACGTTTTAAACGCGTCGGGATCGTGTTGACGATGGAGGCGGCCACAACGACGGTGAAGACAACCTGTAAACCGAGTGAGCGTAAGAAACAAAGGAGAAATGAGTGGTCAAGCTAACTGTGAGAGAACGAAAGAGGGAAGAGTGGGAATGGGAGAATGATAGGTTTGGATGAATTCCCTCGCCTTTTATCCCAGTTTCAAAGTAGCCAGGCTCCATCACACGTAAATAGAACTGGTTAAGCGAATGCGGTGATGCGGGCCCGTCGGACAGAAGAGATCTTTCCAATATTGCGGCGCATATTACGCCGCCACACAATTCCGATTCCTTTCTATTCGTTGCCCTGAGTACACGGGCGCGAGACGCGTATCAATCTAAGGAGAATACAATCTAAACTTTCATTTCAGTCAGCGCTCAAAGACGGCGGAGAACCGAAACCTAATGGAACTTACCTCCTACTCTAGAATGCACTGTATCGACTTTCCCGTTGTTGAACAAAGTTCCAAGAATCAAAATGCTGAGATTACTTGCAGGGTCTGATCTGATGGGAGTCATCCAGCGCGTCTGGGCTCGGGGATAACGAAAACTTACTGCTTGGTCTTTTCACCCGGAATGGTGCAACGCTTCGCGTTGCCAATTCCATCCTTCTGGGAGCGGAGACAGGTGCCCGTTTACGTTCTATAAACATGTGATATCAGTCAGCACGAAATGAAGCCCGTTGAAACACGGAAAAGGTACGAACCTTTTCTGCAATCCGTGCACACACATCGCGAATGGGGTGTTAACATCGACTTGGATTCATTGAGAGAGTCTCAGGCAGTATATTAAAAGTATATAAACCTAAACTAGTCGTCAGATTGAACAAGATCGAGCGGGAAACGAGTTTTACCCAAAAGTGTCGGAGGGACGGAGGAAGAGAACGACCTCTGGCGTCATTTCCCCACATCCGACCTGGACAAGATAAGATTGCAGATTCCCCAGACGCGTCATAGGGACCTCGAGATCCTCGTGTCATCGATGGTGCAGGGTCCAGACGCCTCGCTGGACGTCTGACGCGAAAAGTCGTCTTCACGACGCGTTCTCGGGGTCGACAAGTCTCGGATATCGAATCACATAACGCTGAGAGTAAAATACAGGTAAATCCAGGTCGCCTAGAGGTCGCGAGAGAGTGGAAAAACACCAAGACGCGTTGGTGTAAGTGACTTGAACATCGGACATGTCGTGGTACGAGTTCAAGCGATCTCGATCACCTGGGGGTACCTTGGCCGCATGTTGTGGTTTCATCAGAATGTTTTGCCGCTAATTCCGAGCTGATTGAAGGCCTGGAAGGTTGGCGCGACTCCAGTTACCCGCTCAGCGAGCGGAGCGAATTGTTTTTTACATTGGTTGCATGAAATCAACCTGGCGAGCTGACGGACATCATCCCCAGGGTTTATTGCATCAGTTGCACTGGCTTCTGGGCTCACCCTGGATGAAGTTTTGGAGAAGTTGCAATTGGATGTTTCGGCGGAATTCACTTCTCCGTAACATTCAGTACATGCGATATCTTCATGTCTGGGTTTTAGACCAACTTAGGTACAAACCATGTTTTAGTATGATATTGTACTTTACTCTAGAAGTTATTCTACGCATCGTAGAGAGCTCCAGTGAAGTATAAATTGCGATATACGCATCTTTCAGGTCCCGCAAGTAATACCATTCTAGTCTACAGTACATACTTTGTTCACATTCGCACAGAGGAGATTTTAACAACTGGGTTTATTCAGGACATATCTACAACACGTATGTACACGTCTATACGAAATACTGAGTGTCCTACGCGAACGAAGAGCCCCAACGAACAAATGACCGTTCCGCCGCCACAATTATCCGCCCCAGACGGAACTCATCCGCACGAATCGCAATCACCGTTAAATAAGGGCGAATCACGGCGGAATCAACGCACCGTGGACACGCGCTACGAAAGAATTAGCTCCGTGAAATGATTGCAATGAATTAGAGGCACCAACCTTACGGACTCCGTGGGTGGTGTTAATCCTTGGCGTTGAAGGCGGCGACGAGCACGTCCAACGCGTATGCCGTCGCGGATATCCACAGTCATAATATCCAAGCCGTGTTGACGGACAACTTGAAGTGTGGCGTAGATTTCCGGCACTATGTCGTTAAGACCGCAGTGAGCAGCTCGCAGCGCGAGCGCAGCGGCGGAAGCGCCGCTGCTCACCGCGAACGGCGCTAATATCCAGTCACTGTAATTAATAATTAGCAACAGAAGCCGTGAAAAACAAAAATATCGTGCTCACCAAGTTCATAACCAAACGTGTCCAAATGGGGCCGTAAACCCGAAAGGTGCGAGATCCAGATCGACATCAACGGGTATTTTAATTCCAAGGCTAGGCGCATGGTCGTAGGTCCGTGTTGGAATTGTAAGGGTTCAGCGCGGGGTGAGAAGGCCTGGCGCGAATGTAGGCGTCGATAGAGCCGAAAAAAGGTGCGGATAGCGTTAGAAGCAAGCTATTGACGATGCCGATGTGTCAGTAGTAGCGGCCAAGCGCGGCAAAAATTCCAATCCAGCGTGGCGCGCCTTTGCAGCCAAAGTCGTTATTTCAGTGGTCAGGAGCTCGAGACGCGAGAGTAGCGGTGGCAGTGGCGTTGCTAACTGCAAACATCGTGAAGCTGAGTGACTAAATTAAGCCGTAAGTCCGGGAAATGCAGAATACCAAGATCACGTACCCAAGACGAATTCGTCACTGGAAAGTCCCAAACCGTCCATAAAGCCGGACGCCGTCAGATCCAGATCGACATGAACGGCTGCGATTGGCTGAAGGAAGGGTGGGTAAGAGTAGGTCCGTGTTAAAAGTCCAGGGGTTCCACGCAAGTTGGAGACGTCTAGCGAGTACGTAGTCGTCGCTAATGAGAGAACGTGATGGTTCCAGGCTCCTGTCCAGGTCGTTAATCAGAACGACCTATCAGATCCCGGCTCCAGGAAAGCGAGGGCAAAGTCGAAGTGTGGCGTAAAGTTCCGGCCACACGTCGTTATTCCAGCAGTGAATAGCTCGCAACACGAGCGCAGCGGCGGAAGCGCCGCTGTTCACTGCGCATCACGGCTCTGTGAAAATGATTTAGCGCGTTAATATAGATTGATTTCCTTTTTGGGTTAGTTGGTCATTCGGGTTATGTCAGCGTAGATTTTGGACAGCGTTACAACACTCATTTGGTCTCGTTTTAGTTACTACTAGGTCCGTCGGGTATATCCTTAGCTATTAAATTAGCGTAGGCGGAATCAATATTGTAACATTGTAACAAGGTAACGGACCTGGACAAGTTCCCCGCCGAAACGTCCCAATCCATCCGTAAACCCGAACCCAGGCAGATCCAAATCTCGATCAGCAACGCAACTATCCGGTAAAGAAGTCCATGCCGGAATCCACTGCAATACGGGGGGTTTGAACTAATGGAATAATGTGAGATTTGAACGTGAAATTGAAGACAGATATTCGCACCTTTTTCTCAAAAAAAAAGCCGGGCCGGCGAGGCCAACACACGCCATACTCGGATGACAGCGAGTTCCAAAGACGCGGAAATGTTCCTCGAGTCATTTGAACGGGCGAGGAGGCGGCGAAGCCGCCTCGCCTAACGGACACCAATTAGTATACGAATATCATCGTAAATAGCGCGAAACGTACCGATTGTGATGGCGCAATAATTGAAATCTAAAGAATACGGGTTAGAAATAGAAGTTGGAATAAACGGGAAATGCGCACCATTTGGCCAGGACCAAAAGCCGGTCCGGCGAGGACAACCACGCCCGTCCCAATTCAACACTGCGTTTCCATGGCGATGAAATTGTCGTCCTGGATGTATAACGCCTGTCCCGGCGGTGGCGAAGCCAGCGCCGCCTTTGAAGATACGTTCATTAATGCACTGGAGAACAGATAAAAACTGACATTGATGGGGAGGTATTCCAGAACCAATCTGCAACCAAATAAGCTTAAAGTGACGCAAAAAAGAGGCGGAAAAACGTACATTTTCCCGAAACCCAAGCCTGGCCGGCGAGGCCACACACGCCGGACTAATCCCAGGATTTCGTTTATCGCGTTTTGATGTGGTAAAATAATCGAGTCGTTGTTGATTCTAATGGCGCCGTAGGCGCCGACGCGTCAAGAGAACAGGGAATCCGATTTGAAGATGTTGCTGGTGATGGTAAGAAGGTAAGCGTAGTTGCCGCATTTGGATTGATCGCCATGCTCTCCCTGTTTCTCCTTAATTCGACCCTCGGCATGTTGAATATTCGGCTCTCTCCGCTTGTTCCATTCGATCTGTGGGTGTCCGTGTGTCAGTCCTTTTCGAATGGGGCTGAACACGATCACGCACCTTGAAACCGCCACCTCGTCCCTCGCTTAAACATCGCCCCTTGGAAATCCGAACCCGGTTCTCGACGAATTGAGCGACTGTTGCTCGCGGTTCTGGACCGTCTGTACTTTATCTGGTCGGCTGCATGCAGCGACTTCTTCAATCTGTATGAACAAGTCAGCCATGAAAGTCGTGTAAGTGTTTTGCACATACCTTGTCGTCCTAAGTAGCGCGACATCCACAGTTTGACCCCAGTTCTCGACAAATTGAAGGGTTCTCTCTCCTCGTCTTGAGGGGTATCTGCCGGGGTAAGTAGCGACTTGTATGGAACAGGCAACACACACCTTTATGTTCTCCGCCCCAACACAACTTTGGCTCCTCAAAATTCTGATCGCAGTTCTCGAGGAATTGAGCGGGTGTGACTGCTGGAACTGTCAGAAGTCTGGAGATCACTGTCTGGACGACTCGACGCACCGTGTTTCCATTTCTCTGAATTCTGACCCCGAATCTGGACGAATTGAAGTGCTCTGGAGCGCGAGGCCGTCAGTATACGGACTGTACAGTCGACTTCCTGGCTTACTTGTCGACGCCGTGCTCGTATTCCTCAAAGACTATATGAAAATTCAGCGGGCGAGCGGGGGACAAGGCGACGACGAGCTTACCAACGGTATTACTGGTCCCGTCCAGAGAATGCGCCGAGACGATGAATCTTCAGCAGACGAGCGGTGTATCAACGAAGGTGAGCTCACCGCCAATGCCGGTGTTGGCGAGGATGGTCAAGGTGACGGTAAGTGGGAAAGGAAGAATGGGGAGTCTCGTCTGACCGTTGCTCAGAGAACGAATGATTCAGGTCCCCGTGTACTGCAATATTCAGTGTAACAGTGACAAGTGTTACCGGGAAGCATCATCTTCTTATTACGAATGGCGGCTAATGGCTCACTCTTGCTTTCGAGATTAGAGACTTTTGTATTCCTCGCACTACAATAATATCTATATGTATCGCATCCTACAGATAATCCGCGTTGAACAGTACCAAGGGAGCATAATTTTATTAACAAGTCAAGTTTCGCCACACAGAACAGATTGATGCGACGGAGCGCCCATGACTCACTTGGTTTGTCCATCGGGCCCAGATGTCTGCCTTGCTGAGGTATAAAGACCCATGGAATTCAAGTCAGTCATATCCCTACCTTTCTCCATACCGTCGTTATGCCAGGTCAGTGCTCCTCCCCGCCTCTAGTCCGGTACCACGGTGATGACGACCGCCTTCGGGACTGTGCGGCCTCCTGGTGGTCTGAGTGTGCTTGAATGAATGTCACGGCCCCAGCACCCGCACAGTTGGTACCGGCGATGATTTCTTTTTTTGTTACCTACGCGCTGGATACCAGGTCACGCACCTTCGTACTATACTCTGTAACGCCCGTACTCTTTTGCTGAATTCACGATGCCTTCGGGAGGGGAGACTATTGACAAAATTGTGAAAACCTCTTATAATTCGTCGACCTTGCAATGTCTGAAAGCTCATTCAACTTAAGTCCCAATCGTCCTTCGTGCGTACCAATTTTAACGGCAGCGAAACGGGACACGGAAGGCAGCCAGAAGAGGAAAGAAGAAGCCCGCTTTGTTCCCACTGTTCGGAAGAGGAAGTGATTCCCCACGCTAAGCCCTCCCAAAGCCCACCACCCAGCATGCTACTAGAGGCAGAGTCGGCGGACGATGACAAGAAGCGCGGCGGACGACGACAAGAAGACGCGGCGGACTGTTACGGATATCTAATACTCTTACAGTCCTCGCGGACATCTCGGACTAGGCTCTGCCTATTACTGTAGCGTTTCGACCGTAACCGTGGTCTTTTACCGTGATGCTAGACCCTTAAAAAGATATAGCTTCGTAACCAGGCACATAAGCGGAAATTACCCGATTGGGATGGCCCGCCGCTAGGGCGGGCCCGAAAAATTTCCATTTTGAGCGATCTGTGCCTGAAAGAATTCACCGTGACGCGATATGCTCTATCTATAGCTTCGCTTCGCGAGGCCCCGTGATCCGATATGGGAATTAACGGTCGAAACGGTACAGTAGACCTTCTATTTCTTTTAGTTACTCACTCTGACTCATCGGTAGGCCTGAAGCTACCCAATAATTACTTTCTCTGTCTGACTATTCCTGACTCACGTACTGAGTCATTCTACGTATGATACTTACATATATAGGGGGCCTACAACACCCCAATGGACACTTTTTTACTACCTATGCTTACAACCAAACTACATACAAGAAATTCAATATCCTTTTGTTCTAAACACGCGAGATAAGACTTCGCTAGAACAACGGCTATATCGGTAACGCAAGATCAGACTTTGCGTACCTCCCATCACCTATTGACACTTCATCAGGAAATGGCCTGTGGGCCAGAGGCTGCCTGAGTTAATCATTGCTACAGTGATTAACCAGAGGGCACTGAGGTGCTTTAAGATGTCTTGAGCTGTCTCAAGATATGCATTGTAACATCTACCAGCTTGAGCTACCTTGAGGCCCTTGAGCTTACTTCAAGTCTCCTCAAAGCAGCAAGGTTTGCAAGTCCTAACTCTTGATAACTCAAGCATACTTGAAGGAAGTAGCATTGCAGTCATTTGCCCCAACCAACTCAAAGTCCCTTGAACTCAAGAAGTAAGGTATTCTAGTCTAGAGCTAGCTGAAGATGTTTCGTTGGGCGACAACGCATACAATAGTACGCGAGTCATACCCCGTGCGAAAAAGTTCCAGGGACTTCCTTTCATCACCCTACCATCCTCGCCTCAACTCATTTTCAGAGAAAGTACGGCGGCATGTGTGCCGTCAATCTCGTGAAAGGCTGTCCGCTTCGAGCTGGGCCGCAAATCCAACAAGACGCGGCGAATAAAAGACATACCAGACATCATGGCATGGAGTTGTCGTCGTCGTCGTTGTGGCCGCAGTACAACTGCGGAACAGACAGGCGTACACCTACAAGTCAGTCTTTTCGGCGCTGGGGCTGTTGCTCCTGGCGCGCATGTACGCCTCATGCTGGTTGTCAATAAACTCGACATTGGACGAGCAAGAGTCGCCGTCGTTGAGGTAGTCGTCAAAGCAGGAGTGTCGATGACGGCGAGCTTGACCTTGACCTTGAACCGCTTCTCCTCCGGCTCGGCGTTATTGATCTCGACCTCGGCCGGCTTGTCGAGCTGCTTGTGGTAAGAGTTTGTCGTAGACAAGAGCTCCGTGGGGAGAGCGTGTTGATGAGCGTTGTCTGGCAAGATCAGATTGCCTTGCAGCTCCGTCAGTATAAACACGAAATCACCGTGCAGAGAACATACCGACGACCAGTATTTGTAGTGGGGAGACGTAGTGGAACGGGGCGGCGGGATCTCCTCGGGAGGCGTCAGAGCAGAACCATCGTATAACAACCTGAAGAACCTAGATACACGCGAAACACTGCCTAAATGCCTATGAAACTCCGCCAAACTCCGCCCGGGAACTGCCGGTCCCGTCAGGATACCCTACTCCATGTGCCCCCTTCAAAAACATGCGCGGCGCCCTCGTCGCGCTGACCCAAAACCCAACTGCAAGCAAACCTCAACAACTCCTCAACAGAATCCAGAAATCCCTGCTACCCAGAACCAAAGCCAATCTAACCAAATCTCAACTACAGACCCCCGTGCACCCTCAGCACACTAAGGCACCTTCCTCGGTGAGGGGCAACCTGTTTCTCAGGTATCTACCCAGTCTGCAGCAACCCAGAGCATAGCGTGATCGTGAACGAAGTGAGATCGAAACTCGTGTGACAAGCGTGATGCGTGACGAGCGAGGATGGGGCGGGGAGGCGCACAAGGCGGGATGAAAGCGACAGAATGCACAAAAGACGGTGTAGTAGGTGGATGGATGCCTAGCAGTGCGGATGGCGGTGAAAATGAACCGAAGGAGACCCGGCAATGGCTGGATGCACGAATCTGGGAGTGGATGACGCTGGCCACACAATCGCAGCACACAGCGAAAGTGCGCCGAAAAAACATGGCGTCGATCGCGTCCTCATCACCATAATGGAACGGGGCGGCGGGATCTCCTCGGGAGGCGTCAGAGCAGAACCATCGTATAACAACCTGAAGAACCTAGATACACGCGAAACACTGCCTAAATGCCTATGAAACTCCGCCAAACTCCGCCCGGGAACTGCCGGTCCCGTCAGGATACCCTACTCCAGTAGAAATATCTAAAAGGCCGTCCTGGTATTAGCGTGCTCCTGCTCTAGGTGCCCGCTCCACATCGTTGTCATCTTGTCGATGGAATAGAATGACAGGGCCTATGCGGCTGCTTGCCGTTGCTGTTGTGGCGGAGCCGTCGGGTTCAGTCCACACGATGGACAGAGCGGCCTCGGTACGAGGGCTTACGCGTGCGTCGTAGTGGTAAGACGGAGTAGAACGAAACAGAGCGAAGTCTGGAAGTCGCAGCAAGTGATGGCTGACATAGTGGTGGTGCCAGCAAGGGGCTGTTGCTGGGCGAGTGATGATGTCTAGGCGGAGGATTGTTGTTGATCCGTTGGAGAACTGACGAGTCCCGCGTGGAAACGAGCATTGCTAGATAAAATTTGCTAAGTTCATTGAATGAAAAAAAGTCAAACACACCTGCGCGGGCAGCAACTCGTTCTACTCTGCTGTTCTCCTGTGTGCGCCGGCTTGTCGTGCGCGATAGAGCCCTCTCTGGAGACGTTTGTTTCTTTGATCTGCGGCCTCGTTGGAGGGCTTACACGTCCAGCGGGGCCGTATGCTTTCGAGTCTGGGAGACGACGTAAAGTCGATCTCCTTAACCACGGGCGACGACTTAAAAGTCGGTCGCGGGTATGGACTGGTGCCCGTCGTCTGGGTCACTCCTCGTTCCGGTGAGATAAAAGCAATGCACAGACAGTGCAGTAAGTGTCGCTAGGGGCTAGGATGATGAGCGGCAGCGAAAGGATGGCGGTTGTGGTGGTGGGAAGGAGAGAGAACGGTGCGAATTGATGCAAGCTGCCCACGTTGCCGGGGCTTACGCGTCGTCTGTTGGTGTCCCGCCGTTGCCATTGGCGCTGCTCGTGGACATGAATAGAGTTTGGAAAAATGAAAAAAATACGTACAGTATCGTTTACAGCCATTTCCTGGCGGATGAGACGGCCTCGTTGGAGGGCTTACGCGTCCAGCGAGGCCGCAGACGTCCGTTCCAAGAAGATCAGACGGAGACGACGCAAAGTCTGTCTCCGTAACCATGGCAGCGACGACTCAAAGTCGGTCGCAGGGACGACCGCCAGCAGACAGCGGCGTTTCTGGGAGTGAATGGGGCGAATTGAGGATGGTGGTGGTGGTAGGAGGGAGAGAAACGACTTCGATCACCGTCCGGATTGTTCGGATCGGACATCCGAACATGAACGGAACGGGCTCGTCGGCGTTCGGGACAGCGTCGACGGGCTCGGAGTAGCGTTATAAATATCGGAATTTGATACACGACACTAATACTTTATGTTCCAATAGAAATCCTTGTAAAAACATTGCGTGGTGACATGAAAATAACCTTACGTAGATAGTATCCGATCCAGACGACGTGAAATCATGCGCTCCAGTGCGTTGAACCTCCCCGGCTCCTCAAATTTTGATGAGATACACACTAGACAATTATATTTATGAACTAGAAGTCAATTCAAGGTGTTCGCCCTTCGCGGTATTCTAATACTTGCTCAAACGATCGTTTTCACACAACACTGATGAGACCTACATGGCTACTGGTGAATCGTCTTGTTCGTCCATCTCAAATTTCCTGGAATCTTATGGATAGTCAATTTAGATCTTTGTAATGAATCTCCTCAAAGTACAGGCTCTCCCAAGCCGCCAGACGCTGGCAATCGTCGTCGTCGCCGCCCAGATTTGGCGGCGGCGAATCGGACCGAGACTCCGAATAGTGATCAAGCACTGTTCGGAGTCAACATCCTTACCCTTTTACCACCACCATCGGTTCTCGACACTGCCTTCCTCCCTCGTCCTGATGTCTTTTCTCTAATAGTTGGCCGCGTAAGCCCTGTCAACACAGGCAGCACTTTATCATTCGCAGCGTCGTCGACTTAGGTAGTCGGCGTCACGCAACGCTGCGCCTCGCTGCACCCCCGGACGGGCTCTGCGAGAGCGAGAGCTGGAGGATTGCATGCTGCTCTGTCTGCTGGTGGACAGCATGTGCATCGTGCGTTTTTTTTCGTTACCGTCTTCCCCCGCTGATATTGGTCCTGCACAGTGTCATACTTTTCGTAATGTCATGTCGACTCGACGCCGCGCCCAACCGTGGGCCCACTTAGAGCCAGGCCGACCTTGAGCAGGGCTTTGTGGGCCCATGGTTGGGAGGTGGTGTCATCGTCGCGAGGTCTGTTACCACCGCCAACCCATCACGTTCACTACCATCCTCACCAGGTATGTGTCTTTAATAATTACGATTGTGCTGATACTCATTTCTCGCCTTGGCCTCCTTTCTTTCACCCAGGCCTTGCCGCCAAATGCAGCCACGTAGGCATGGCATCACGTGTCTGTGGGTTTTTATTTCGTACGTGTCATCACTAGCACTTGTCTTCTTACCACCACTTTATACTGTTCTTATTAGCCCACACCAGGACGAAGGCTCCCTCCTACGACGACGACGACGATGACAGCCTCCTTCTACGTCAATGACAATGACACATGATCGCTCCCTACGACGACAACGACGACGTCTATAGCTCTCCACATGTCCACAATGACGACGCCTCACCACTAACCCCACAAAGAGGACGGCTCATCAATGATGACGGACGACTCCCTACGATGACGAGGCTAGCTCCCTACGATGACGAGGACTGTACGGCGCCCTACGATGACGAGGACTATTCCCTACGATGACGAGGACTATTCCCTACGACAATGAGGCTGACGGCTCCCTTTGACGACTTTCCTAGGGCGACGACACTGACTGCTTACAATGACAATGTTGGCTCCGTACGACAAGGACCACGAGGTCGATCCTATGACTTTAACCGTGGCTCCCTACGACAACGACGATGTTTCCCTATGAGCCATGACCGCCGTTTGCTCTGCAATGACGAGACTCACCACAACTCCATGATGGCAACGGCAATGCTCTCCCTCTACGATGACAATGCTGGTTCCCGGCCGTAACGACAGCTTACCTCGAGAACGGCATATGATGACGATGACAGCAAGGCCGGCTCACGCCGCAATGACTATCCCATGTCCACACTCTCTATAATGACAGCATGATATCTATCTATTCTTTTAGTGTGATGATCAGCTTGTGTATATCTTTCTGCAGTCATTTACTCTTGTGTAGTAAAGTGTATACATGCAGTCTGGATGATGCAAAATTCATAATTATTGTCATTGTATGATATGCCTTCTTCGACGGAGGGTGCATCAACTACGACGATGGATTCTGAAAGAATGGCGAGTCCTGGTGACACGCTTCCACAACACGGCACTATGGCAGCCGTATCTGCATCTACGTCTATCTCCGGGATCGACACTGTCCATCCGTGGCTGTAGGTTTTAGCCTACAGCGTGGTTCTAGCCACATAAAATCATGCCAAACGCCTGGTTCTAACCAGTGCTGGCTACAACGAGGACTCTGCCTAGTACTAAGCACAGTGCACCCGCCTGTTACAGGCTGGGGCGGGTGCGTGGGAGTTCCCTTTAGGAAGGACCTCACCACTGAGCACCCCGAACACTGTTGGGCGCGTAGCGGGCTCAATTTTGGGCGGGTTGGGTGCGGGATTGTCCCTAAATGAAGGGAAATAAATATAGATTTATTTCCCCCGGTGAGCCGGGCAAACCGAGGGTGGGAATCGTTGGATGGGCGGGGGTTGTCTTGGATGTAGTTCTAAATTTAGATACATACCCGCCTTTTTGCGCGCTGCTGGTTCTGCACCGCAGAAATTCACGAGAATACAAATAATATGAACCCATTTGACTGTCTGTGCTGCAGCGCGACATCGTATGAATAGATATCCCGCTCTCGCGCCTCGCATTTTCAACGCCGAGATAGCCGAGCAGGCATACCGCGCTGAAAAATGCTCCGTTCGATGGCGTTGTAGGGCTATTCATGCTGTATGAGCAAGCACATGCTAACGAGCACGCGCCGCGCACACAGCATGAGGACATCCCGCCGGTATCCTGGCACAACGCTGGGCACAGCAATTGCTCCAGCATACACGACGGGAGCAGCAAAAGAATGGGGAGAGAATGGCAAGAAGATGAAGAAAGAAGGATGGTCCAGGAGTGCCTGAAAGGTGCACAGTGTAGTCTAGCACCAGGGTACCCTGGTACCCTCGCCTGGAGAGCACCGTCGTTGGCCGTTCCTGTTTTCCTGCGCACGTTTTACGATCGGAATTGTCGTTGGCCACCGGCGCCATCGTCGTCGTGCTTCCAGCCGGTCAGGCATAGCACGATTGAGCAAAGATAAAGAAAGAGAAAAAAGATACGCACTTTGGTGGGGTTTTTCGCAAGCAAATCAAAACGTCTCCTCTTTCCCACTTGTTCAATCGAAGTAAAAGCGGGTTCCAAGGGTAAGGAGCGTTTTCAGAGGCCTCTGCCCTCCTACACCTCCTCTAAATGCATGCTGGCCTCGTCAGCATGTTCCTTTCATGTAGTCATGCTCACTACACTACAACACTAGTAGCCAAGCTCGCTATAGTCTTACTTCTCCAAAGTTCTCAACTTTGCTCCAGCAGACTTCGCTTTGCTGACGCTTTCACAGCCTGTTTCCTAGGTCTGTTCATCATGTAATAGGTGTTTTCAAGCATGCCCAATCCAATGGTCATATCCGCAATCCAATTGGTGTACAACTCGCTGAGATATTCAACAAGTTCGCATTTCGCATAATTGAGCTTTTAATGGTTTTTATTTTCCTGTAGCCTGTACACAAGGCCTAGCACAGGTAGCTGTTACGCAATAGGTGCTCTTAAATGCGAGGAATCCAACGCTTCTATCCGCGCCCAAATCCGTTTACAACTCGTCGAGATATTCACTATTTTGTACCAAGTGCTCAACTGGCTGAGAGCAGATTCCGCTTTGGTGTGAGCTTCGCCACGCCGCTACCCCATCGTGTTGGGTGTCATCTTGAGCGGATTCTCGCCAGCTTTCCAACGCTTCCATCCGCGAGTAAAACGGTTGCGATTTGAGCGCGCTGCGCCCTTATCAGTGACACATCACCAACTCTTTGATTTGAGACTTCGCTGTTTTGGATCCTCCTACCGGTGTAGCTTGATCCGGAGTGCTTCGGAAACGTTATAGACAGATTCTGCAATAGAATCGGCTAATTTCCGCTCCAAGAAGCGAGTCTTTAACAGCTGTAATGCTTCTCTTAACAGCTTCGGAGTTTTGAGACCCCCTTTGATGGACACCTGGCCTGTTGGCTGTGCTGTTGATTGACAGCTGATGCAGCTTACCAGGGAGCCCCAGGGCCCATCAGAGTCGTCGCTCTCTTGCCCTCTTACTCTCATCATCTTCGCATTTTTGAGGTCTGCAGCCTTGCTCCTCCAGTTCTTTGCCTTGGACTCACTTCCTACCAGTCTTTGCAGTGTATCTCTAGCCCTGAGAGCGTCGCTCTTTTGATTCCTGACTCTGCAAAGCTGTGAGTCCATCATAGACACTGTCTACTGCCTGATCTCATGATACACACAGCTCCTTGTTAGATCTATCAGATCTGAAGCCTGTGCATCGCACTAGGAGCCCTGCTGTGTGTATTAGGTGCGCTCTTATGCTCTGATGAGTCCAGATCTTGTCTGATCTGATGCTGTGTGTTATTAGCTTCGCTAATTTTCGCTCTATCTCTGTGTCATCACTGTTCCTCTGCCACCATCATCCTCTATTCTTTACTCCATGTCCACCCATGCCTCTACTATGTCCCCAGATCCTCTGGATGGTCTCCAGAACCCTCAGAGTCATTCCCACTCCCATCATTCTGTCCTCTCATCACGCCATTCCTCTCCTGAAGTCGATCCCAGTGTGTGCAGGAGCGTGCCGAGCTTCTCCAAGAACTCGTCAACGACTTTTCTGCAGGCAGGATCACTTCCCTCCGCGCCTTTCTTACCGCTGCTCGAGCTACCGGAGCTTCTCCTCACGAGCTCCAGGATTACGTCGACCAGGTCATTGCTCTCCGAGACTACCGTGACCCTGCTGGGGCTAGGACACCCGAGCACGAGCAGTCCGAGTCTTTGGATGAACAAGAGGCTCGACTTCGCGCTGCTTTGGATGAGGCCGCTTGGGCCCAACTTGAGGCCAAGATCAGAGATGTTGAGCCACCACAGCATGCTCCAGATCTTGGTCTCTCACTCCTTGAACGTCTTTTGCGCTCCGGTTCTTCCACTTCCAGTACACCTTCTACCGGGCTTTCAGCTGCGGTTCTTGCTGCTGCTCCCCATCTCGCACAACTCAGCTCTCAATCGTCAGTTGATAAACACATTCAACAGACAATTGAGCTTCGACGTGCTTTGGCAGCTGAGAAGGATGTGGACGTTCTTGTTGAGCTCTTGCAAGCGCGTCGGATCAAGGATCCCTTTGCGCGAGCTTTCTGGAAGCTTATTGTGCAAGACCGTTATGTCGACTTTGAGAAGCTATTTGCTTCTCTATCTGGGACAGTCAATCATCACGACGACTCGCAGCCTTTTGCTGCAAACTATATACTGGTTAAGAAGGATCAGTACTCTGCTCGTCGGACTCTTCAGTCTGAGTCTGACTGGAGTCGAGTTTTCGATGCTTGGTATGAGGGTGTCATCGTGGTCTACCCTCATCGCCAGTCTGAGCTGCAAAGCTATAGACAAAGCATTGTGGACTTTTTCCGTGCTACTAGTAGCACATCTCTTGTTCCTATTCAAATCGACCGGGAGACTCGTCTGCGCTATGACCAGACACCTTTCAGGCTGGATAGTCGAGAGAGAGGCTGTTCAGCTCCCACTTCTTACTCAATTGCCGTCCACTCTCAGCGCCTTCTACTTCTACAAAGCGCAGCTTGGAGGAGCGTTTGGAGAGTGGGTCCAAGCGTCGCAAGGATGTCATCTGCGACAATTGGAATGCTGAGAGGTGTAGTAAGAAGTGCCCAGGTCGCAGGCAGCATGGGACTTGCTCTGAGTGTTTTGCCAATCACTCAGCCAAATCCAGTCCCACCTGCTGGATCCGCTTCCAAGCCAGAAGAAGCATTGCTGGTAGCGGAGCGAGTAGCAAGAGCACAGGAACGTCCTAAGCCTCTTCCTTCTTTAAAGCGCAAGTCTTCTATGGAACAGTGTACCCCACGCTTCAGACGTGGTTATATATTTACAGACCGTGTATCTACTACAAAATCAAGAGAGCCTCCGAGCATTTTATCCACTTATTCTGCTCCACCTCTCCCAACTCCTCCTGAGCGTATTCTGAATGATCCTCACATTCAACAATCTTTGGCTGCAGTAGCCAACTACATTCATGTTGGAACCCCATTCAACATTCAACGTCTTGAGCACTTGTTAGCCAAACATCCCAATCGTCCTTTTGTCGATTCAGTCATTCACTCCTTACATCAAGGCTTCTGGCCCTTTCATGATGGCGAGTGGGAACAGCATCTAGCTGAGCGCTATGACAACTACACGGATGATCCTAAGGACTTGGTCGAAATACGTAAATATCGAGATCAAGAGGTGGCTGCTGGTCGTTGGAGTCCTGCTTTACCAAAGGATTTCAAGATGCTGCCTGGTATGCGCATCTCTCCTATGTTTGTTGTATGGCAAAAGGATGGAGATAAAGACAAACCACGCATTGTTATGGATCACACCGGCAATGGCTTAAACGAGGGCATTCTGAAGGAAGATGCTAAAGTACGTTATGATGACATGCATTCCTTTGCGCAAGTCATCACATGATGTGAGACGTGCTCATCCACATGAAGATCTTCTTCTCTTCAAAAGTGATGTCTCCAAAGCATTCCTCAATCTACCTGCTCATCCCATTTGGCAACTGCACCAAGTAGTCACAGTTGATGGACTTCTGCATATTGTACGCAGAATGATCCTTGGCACTCGAGCTTCACCACGTTGTTGGTGTTCACTTTCTGGACTGCTAAACTGGATTGCTTGGCAGTTAGGCATCGAGGACTTACATGATTATATGGATGACTTCTTTGGTTGGGACTTCAATCGCAACCTTATTCATTTTCATGGCAAACTGCGACCTCGACGTCAAGTGCAGCTTCTGATCTTCTGGGATTACATCTCCTGTCCTTGGGATGACAAGAAGCAAGAGCATGGAGCCACTCTAGTCATTATTGGCTTTTGGGTTGATATCTGCGCAGGATCTATGTCTCTGTCTGCAAGGTCTTTACAAGACTTACAAGACAACATTTCTGGATTCCTGAGCACTCCCAATCGTAAGCCATCTCTACAGCTTTGGCTGAGGCTTGGAGGACATTTGAATTGGGCACTCAATGTCTTACCTTGGGCAAAGCCAGCTTTAACCGAGCTTTATCGCAAAACTCGAGGAAAATCTGTGGCATACAAAGGCATTCCTATCAATGCTGAAGTTACAGAGAATCTGATATGGTTTGCCAAGATGGCTAAAGAATGCATTGGAGTACGATTTGCAGATGCTCAAGCATGGGATGATAATGAAGCAGACTTTGTTGGCTGGACAGATGCTAGCAATACTGGGTTTGTCCTTTGTCTACGCTGGAAATGGATTCCTCTATCAGCTTCAAGGTGATCCAAAAGCTCCAGTAACCGATATCTTCTTCAGAGAGCTGCTTGCCATCTTGTCTCTTATCCACCATGCTGCATCTATGTCAACTCCTTCTCGTCGCATCTTGATTCATACAGACAGCCTTGATTCTGTGGCTGTCTTCAACACCATGTCTGCATCAGAATCCTCCCACAATTCCATTCTCCTTGCAGTAGCCTCCATTGTCCTTCAGACTGGCATTGACATTCGAGTTAGGCACATTGCAGGCAAAGTGAACATCAGAGCTGATCTGTTGTCACGCCTCTTGCTTGATGATTACCACAAGCAATTTCCCTCCGACCGCGTCCGCACATTTGAGCCTCCAAGAGAGCTCTTGCCGGCGCGATGGAGAGAGTGCTTTAGAAGCCTTGGGCGAGGGGAGAAAGAACTCCTCCTCTCGCCCTACAATGGATTTGAAAAAGTTGGATGATCTAGTTCACTTTCTTCAAGTCCATGCTATTGAAAAATCAACTCGAAAAGGATATGCTACTGGTGCAGACGTGACTATGCACGCTTCTGTAAGAATCACCATCTTCCTCTGGATCCAACTCCAGAAACTCTATCACGCTATATTGCATATTCATCTCGCTATATCAAGTCAGCACCCAAGTATCTTACTGGTGCCAAACACTTCATCGAAGAATTCTACCCTGACTTTGCTGCAAATCGAGCCACCGCTGCAGTACAAGCTACAATTTGAGGGGCCAACAAAATGCGAGCTGATCCTATTCAGCGCAGACCTCCTCTTCGCACTCATCACCTTCAATCTGCTCTAAACCAAGCTAACTCTACCAATACCTTTGATGATCTTCTCTTCGCAACCTTACTATCTTGCGGATTCTATGGCTGTCACAGAGCTGGAGAGCTTACCATGTCGAATGATAAGTCTCTTCGTGATTGGCGCAAAGTCATTAAAAGAGCTTCATTGCATTTTACCAAGGATTCTGCAGGCTATACCTTACCTTATCATAAAGGTGATCCTTTATATCACAAGACCGCCATTTTATTCATGGATCAAGAGGTTGCATGTCCTCTGAAGCTTTTGAAGCGCTATACACATCGTCGTGACAAGCTTCACGGAGCTCGAGCTGCTTTATTCGTCAAAGAGGATGGATCTAGACCAACAAGGTCCTGGTTTGATGCTAGACTCACAGCATTATTTGGCAAAGAGTTTGGAGGTCATTCAACGCGTGCTGGAGGAGCCACATTCTATGCTAGTCTAGGACTGTCTGAAGCTGTACTTCAAGCTTTAGGTCGATGGTCATCTGCTGCATGGAAGATCTATATTCGAGATAATCCTACTGTGAGAGCAGAGAGAGGAGTTAGCAGCGAAACGAGCTGCTCATTGATAATTTCTTTTATTCTCTTTATCTTTCTCCTCGCGTCTCAATCTCATTTTCTCTCACCACCACCATCCCCCACACACAACATTACATAGCCATCTATAGCCCGTCTTGATCCGCTTGAATAGAATTGGTCACGTGCCAGAAGTTGCTAACTAACCCGTGTGAAACTTAAGCAGTGGTCGAAGTAAAAGCGGGTTCCAAGGGTAAGGAGCGTTTTCAGAGGCCTCTGCCCTCCTACACCTCCTCTAAATGCATGCTGGCCTCGTCAGCATGTTCCTTTCATGTAGTCATGCTCACTACACTACAACACTAGTAGCCAAGCTCGCTATAGTCTTACTTCTCCAAAGTTCTCAACTTTGCTCCAGCAGACTTCGCTTTGCTGACGCTTTCACAGCCTGTTTCCTAGGTCTGTTCATCATGTAATAGGTGTTTTCAAGCATGCCCAATCCAATGGTCATATCCGCAATCCAATTGGTGTACAACTCGCTGAGATATTCAACAAGTTCGCATTTCGCATAATTGAGCTTTTTAATGGTTTTTATTTTCCTGTAGCCTGTACACAAGGCCTAGCACAGGTAGCTGTTACGCAATAGGTGCTCTTAAATGCGAGGAATCCAACGCTTCTATCCGCGCCCAAATCCGTTTACAACTCGTCGAGATATTCACTATTTTGTACCAAGTGCTCAACTGGCTGAGAGCAGATTCCGCTTTGGTGTGAGCTTCGCCACGCCGCTACCCCATCGTGTTGGGTGTCATCTTGAGCGGATTCTCGCCAGCTTTCCAACGCTTCCATCCGCGAGTAAAACGGTTGCGATTTGAGCGCGCTGCGCCCTTATCAGTGACACATCACCAACTCTTTGATTTGAGACTTCGCTGTTTTGGATCCTCCTACCGGTGTAGCTTGATCCGGAGTGCTTCGGAAACGTTATAGACAGATTCTGCAATAGAATCGGCTAATTTCCGCTCCAAGAAGCGAGTCTTTAACAGCTGTAATGCTTCTCTTAACAGCTTCGGAGTTTTGAGACCCCCTTTGATGGACACCTGGCCTGTTGGCTGTGCTGTTGATTGACAGCTGATGCAGCTTACCAGGGAGCCCCAGGGCCCATCAGAGTCGTCGCTCTCTTGCCCTCTTACTCTCATCATCTTCGCATTTTTGAGGTCTGCAGCCTTGCTCCTCCAGTTCTTTGCCTTGGACTCACTTCCTACCAGTCTTTGCAGTGTATCTCTAGCCCTGAGAGCGTCGCTCTTTTGATTCCTGACTCTGCAAAGCTGTGAGTCCATCATAGACACTGTCTACTGCCTGATCTCATGATACACACAGCTCCTTGTTAGATCTATCAGATCTGAAGCCTGTGCATCGCACTAGAGCCCTGCTGTGTGTATTAGGTGCGCTCTTATGCTCTGATGAGTCCAGATCTTGTCTGATCTGATGCTGTGTGTTATTAGCTTCGCTAATTTTCGCTCTCCCTCCCGCCTCTACCCTTATTATATATTAAGTAGACTACTCTACGTAGGTAGCCCGTCTTGATCCGCTTGAATAGAATTGGTCACGTGCCAGAAGTTGCTAACTAACCTCGTGTGAAACTTAAGCAGTGGCCTCGCAGTACACGGCCTCCGTTACCGTCTGAACCTCCACCCGTCCAAAATGCATGGAGTGCAGGCCAAATGAGCAGCGAGTCCCTGCCGTCGTCGCCGCCGTCGTCCTTAGATTAGGTCGACCCGGCCTGTTTAGGCGAGAATGCTTTGATGCCGTTGAAACGTCTCTCGTAGATAGAGGCGTTGGCGTTGAAAAGGCTGCCTCGCTGGGAGGGCTTACGCTGGTTGCAGAATCGTCATCCTTTGTCCTGAAGGGCGACCGAGAGAGAGAAAGTGCTCGTCTAGAAGCGGCACAGAATCAGAAAACTATAGAGAGAGAAAGATAGACGCACGAAGACTTCACTCCTGCAAAGCTGCTCTAGTAGCCGTCCCTAGTAGCCGTCCTGTCGTGGCGTCAATCACGACCCGTTGCCACCTCCACACGTCGTTGTTGTTATCATATCCGCGGTCATTACGAGACCAATTGCCATGACCTCGAAGAACAGGAAACACGATCAGAAGACGTCTAGAGGGGCGCAGTCGTCCACGTTGATGAGGCTGCGTCGTCCAGACGGCTTACGCAGCTCGTCCCAACGTTATCCGAGGCGTTGAAGGGCTCAGATGGCCCAAAAAAATCCTAAAAACAGTCAACAATCAACGAAGATGAAAGAAACGCACCGCAGCCCAAGTTTGGAGGCTGGATGGCACGAGTTGGTGGGATGGTAGTGGTCAGAAGGTGAGGATGACGACTCTGAACACGGCTCGATCACCTCTCGGATGATCGGACCGACTCATTTTGGGCTCCGGAGTCGACCTCGGGATGCGCACAGAGCACGAACGAGGGCGGGAATTGGGGTCCGGATGCATCGGAATCGATTAATGGCACGAAAATGAAGATGTTATGTAAAAACCTGTTTTTTAGCACATTCACATTAGAGTGCACATATGTGTGATACACATACGAAACGACATAGAACAAGTCATCTGTATTCCTCAAGTACCTACTCAGCTTCGGAGGTCAGGATATATTTAGATAAGTAAAATGCTTCAATTTGTCTAACTTTCAGCCAGTAAACGCATCGCGAAGTGCTCAAACAACGTTTATTGGGATTCAGGTATTTTCCCTAGACATCTCAGATCTACACATCGTTCACTTCTTCTACCCCAACAGGTCTTCAACAAACCTTTATTATTCAGTGTCTGTTCATCATAGTCCACTCTGAGATGGCGGGAAGGCTGTGAGTGTCCTAAACTCACAATATTGGGCTGATCTAGTTTCACTAGACATAGATCAAGCTAGGACCATTCGATGTGCCGTCTTCCTATCAAACCTGCGAAAACCTTTCAACCGCAGCACCGGCGTATCGACGCGGTTTTGAGTAACTGTAAAAACACCTCGATATCTTGTACCAGATTCATGCCCGCCGCCGACCCCCGAGCAATTGCGCGGGGGGCTAGCGACGTGCACGATACAAATTGTCAATGCCCCGGTTACTTGTATGAACAAGAACCGGGGCTCAACAAAGTGTAAACGGTGGGAGGAAGACCATAGAAAGACACACATTCGGTAATGGTGCCATCGTGCGAGTAAGGGCAAGGGCAGGTGGCGTTGCGATTGTCGTCCTGCTCGTAATCATCCTGGCGGCTCCGTTCGGAGGCTTACGCGGGTATGGATGGCTCGGCGAAAGAAAGAAAGAAAGTCGTTGTCGAGGCGGGAAAACGAGGTTGAAAACGAGGTTGAGGAGAACCACTGCTTAAGTTTCACACGAGGTTAGTTAGCAACTTCTGGCACGTGACCAATTCTATTCAAGCGGATCAAGACGGGCTACCTACGTAGAGTAGTCTACTTAATATATAATAAGGGTAGAGGCGGGAGGGAGAGCGAAAATTAGCGAAGCTAATAACACACAGCATCAGATCAGACAAGATCTGGACTCATCAGAGCATAAGAGCGCACCTAACACACACACACAGCAGGGCTCCTAGTGCGATGCACAGGCTTCAGATCTGATAGATCTAACAAGGAGCTGTGTGTGTCATGAGATCAGGCAGTAGACAGTGTCTATGATGGACTCACAGCTTTGCAGAGTCAGGAATCAAAAGAGCGACGCTCTCAGGGCTAGAGATACACTGCAAAGACTGGTAGGAAGTGAGTCCAAGGCAAAGAACTGGAGGAGCAAGGCTGCAGACCTCAAAAATGCGAAGATGATGAGAGTAAGAGGGCAAGAGAGCGACGACTCTGATGGGCCCTGGGGCTCCCTGGTAAGCTGCATCAGCTGTCAATCAACAGCACAGCCAACAGGCCAGGTGTCCATCAAAGGGGGTCTCAAAACTCCGAAGCTGTTAAGAGAAGCATTACAGCTGTTAAAGACTCGCTTCTTGAGCGGAAATTAGCCGATTCTATTGCAGAATCTGTCTATAACGTTTCCGAAGCACTCCGGATCAAGCTACACCGGTAGGAGGATCCAAAACAGCGAAGTCTCAAATCAAAGAGTTGGTGATGTGTCACTGATAAGGGCGCAGCGCGCTCAAATCGCAACCGTTTTACTCGCGGATGGAAGCGTTGGAAAGCTGGCGAGAATCCGCTCAAGATGACACCCAACACGATGGGGTAGCGGCGTGGCGAAGCTCACACCAAAGCGGAATCTGCTCTCAGCCAGTTGAGCACTTGGTACAAAATAGTGAATATCTCGACGAGTTGTAAACGGATTTGGGCGCGGATAGAAGCGTTGGATTCCTCGCATTTAAGAGCACCTATTGCGTAACAGCTACCTGTGCTAGGCCTTGTGTACAGGCTACAGGAAAATAAAAACCATTAAAAGCTCAATTATGCGAAATGCGAACTTGTTGAATATCTCAGCGAGTTGTACACCAATTGGATTGCGGATATGACCATTGGATTGGGCATGCTTGAAAACACCTATTACATGATGAACAGACCTAGGAAACAGGCTGTGAAAGCGTCAGCAAAGCGAAGTCTGCTGGAGCAAAGTTGAGAACTTTGGAGAAGTAAGACTATAGCGAGCTTGGCTACTAGTGTTGTAGTGTAGTGAGCATGACTACATGAAAGGAACATGCTGACGAGGCCAGCATGCATTTAGAGGAGGTGTAGGAGGGCAGAGGCCTCTGAAAACGCTCTCTTACCCTTGGAACCCGCTTTTACTTCGACCACTGCTTAAGTTTCACACGAGGTTAGTTAGCAACTTCTGGCACGTGACCAATTCTATTCAAGCGGATCAAGACGGGCTATAGATGGCTATGTAATGTTGTGTGTGGGGATGGTGGTGGTGAGAGAAAATGAGATTGAGACGCGAGGAGAAAGATAAAGAGAATAAAAGAAATTATCAATGAGCAGCTCGTTTCGCTGCTAACTCCTCTGCTGCTCTCACAGTAGGATTATCTCGAATATAGATCTTCCATGCAGCAGATGACCATCGACCTAAAGCTTGAAGTACAGCTTCAGACAGTCCTAGACTAGCATAGAATGTGGCTCCTCCAGCACGCATTGAATGACCTCCAACTCTCTTTGCCAAATAATGCTGTGAGTCTAGCATCAAACCAGGACCTTGTTGGTCTAGATCCATCCTCTTTGACGAATAAAGCAGCTCGAGCTCCGTGAAGCTTGTCACGACGATGTGTATAGCGCTTCAAAAGCTTCAGAGGACATGCAACCTCTTGATCCATGAATAAAATGGCGGTGCCATGATATAAAGGATCACCTTTATGATAAGGTAAGGTATAGCCTGCAGAATCCTTGGTAAAATGCAATGAAGCTCTTTTAATGACTTTGCGCCAATCACGAAGAGACTTATCATTCGACATGGTAAGCTCTCCAGCTCTGTGACAGCCATAGAATCCGCAAGATAGTAAGGTTGCGAAGAGAAGATCATCAAAGGTATTGGTAGAGTTAGCTTGGTTTAGAGCAGATTGAAGGTGATGAGTGCGAAGAGGAGGTCTGCGCTGAATAGGATCAGCTCGCATTTTGTTGGCCCCTCAAATTGTAGCTTGTACTGCAGCGGTGGCTCGATTTGCAGCAAAGTCAGGGTAGAATTCTTCGATGAAGTGTTTGGCACCAGTAAGATACTTGGGTGCTGACTTGATATAGCGAGATGAATATGCAATATAGCGTGATAGAGTTTCTGGAGTTGGATCCAGAGGAAGATGGTGATTCTTACAGAAGCGTGCATAGTCACGTGCACCAGTAGCATATCCTTTTCGAGTTGATTTTTCAATAGCATGGACTTGAAGAAAGTGAACTAGATCATCCAACTTTTTCAAATCCATTGTAGGGCGAGAGGAGGAGTTCTTTCTCCCCTCGCCCAAGGCTTCTAAAAGCACTCTCTCCATCGCGCCGGCAAGAGCTCTCTTGGAGGCTCAAATGTGCGGACGCGGTCGGAGGGAAATTGCTTGTGGTAATCATCAAGCAAGAGGCGTGACAACAGATCAGCTCTGATGTTCACTTTGCCTGCAATGTGCCTAACTCGAATGTCAATGCCAGTCTGAAGGACAATGGAGGCTACTGCAAGGAGAATGGAATTGTGGGAGGATTCTGATGCAGACATGGTGTTGAAGACAGCCACAGAATCAAGGCTGTCTGTATGAATCAAGATGCGACGAGAAGGAGTTGACATAGATGCAGCATGGTGGATAAGAGACAAGATGGCAAGCAGCTCTCTGAAGAAGATATCGGTTACTGGAGCTTTTGGATCACCTTGAAGCTGATAGAGAATCCATTTCCAGCGTAGACAAAGGACAAACCAGTATTGCTAGCATCTGTCCAGCCAACAAAGTCTGCTTCATTATCATCCCATGCTTGAGCATCTGCAAAATCGTACTCAATGCATTCTTTAGCCATCTTGGCAAACCATATCAGATTCTCTGTAACTTCAGCATTGATAGGAATGCCTTTGTATGCCACAGATTTTCCTCGAGTTTTGCGATAAAGCTCGGTTAAAGCTGGCTTTGCCCAAGGTAAGACATTGAGTGCCCAATTCAAATGTCCTCCAAGCCTCAGCCAAAGCTCAGAGAGATGGCTTACGATTGGGAGTGCTCAGGAATCCAGAAATGTTGTCTTGTAAGTCTTGTAAAGACCTTGCAGACAGAGACATAGATCCTGCGCAGATATCAACCCAAAAGCCAATAATGACTAGAGTGGCTCCATGCTCTTGCTTCTTGTCATCCCAAGGACAGGAGATGTAATCCCAGAAGATCAGAAGCTGCACTTGACGTCGAGGTCGCAGTTTGCCATGAAAATGAATAAGGTTGCGATTGAAGTCCCAACCAAAGAAGTCATCCATATAATCATGTAAGTCCTCGATGCCTAACTGCCAAGCAATCCAGTTTAGCAGTCCAGAAAGTGAACACCAACAACGTGGTGAAGCTCGAGTGCCAAGGATCATTCTGCGTACAATATGCAGAAGTCCATCAACTGTGACTACTTGGTGCAGTTGCCAAATGGGATGAGCAGGTAGATTGAGGAATGCTTTGGAGACATCACTTTGAAGAAGAGAAGAAGATCTTCATGTGGATGAGCACGTCTCACATCATGTATGACTTGCGCAAAGGAATGCATGTCATCATAACGTACTTTAGCATCTTCCTTCAGAATGCCCTCGTTTAAGCCATTGCCGGTGTGATCCATAACAATGCGTGGTTTGTCTTTATCTCCATCCTTTTGCCATACAACAAACATAGGAGAGATGCGCATACCAGGCAGCATCTTGAAATCCTTTGGTAAAGCAGGACTCCAACGACCAGCAGCCACCTCTTGATCTCGATATTTACGTATTTCGACCAAGTCCTTAGGATCATCCGTGTAGTTGTCATAGCGCTCAGCTAGATGCTGTTCCCACTCGCCATCATGAAAGGGCCAGAAGCCTTGATGTAAGGAGTGAATGACTGAATCGACAAAAGGACGATTGGGATGTTTGGCTAACAAGTGCTCAAGACGTTGAATGTTGAATGGGGTTCCAACATGAATGTAGTTGGCTACTGCAGCCAAAGATTGTTGAATGTGAGGATCATTCAGAATACGCTCAGGAGGAGTTGGGAGAGGTGGAGCAGAATAAGTGGATAAAATGCTCGGAGGCTCTCTTGATTTTGTAGTAGATACACGGTCTGTAAATATATAACCACGTCTGAAGCGTGGGGTACACTGTTCCATAGAAGACTTGCGCTTTAAAGAAGGAAGAGGCTTAGGACGTTCCTGTGCTCTTGCTACTCGCTCCGCTACCAGCAATGCTTCTTCTGGCTTGGAAGCGGATCCAGCAGGTGGGACTGGATTTGGCTGAGTGATTGGCAAAACACTCAGAGCAAGTCCCATGCTGCCTGCGACCTGGGCACTTCTTACTACACCTCTCAGCATTCCAATTGTCGCAGATGACATCCTTGCGACGCTTGGACCCACTCTCAAACGCTCCTCCAAGCTGCGCTTTGTAGAAGTAGAAGGCGCTGAGAGTGGACGAAGTAATTGAGTAAGAAGTGGGAGCTGAACAGCCTCTCGACTATCCAGCCTGAAAGGTGTCTGGTCATAGCGCAGACGAGTCTCCCGGTCGATTTGAATAGGAACAAGAGATGTGCTACTAGTAGCACGGAAAAAGTCCACAATGCTTTGTCTATAGCTTTGCAGCTCAGACTGGCGATGAGGGTAGACCACGATGACACCCTCATACCAAGCATCGAAAACTCGACTCCAGTCAGACTCAGACTGAAGAGTCCGACGAGCAGAGTACTGATCCTTCTTAACCAGTATATAGTTTGCAGCAAAAGGCTGCGAGTCGTCGTGATGATTGACTGTCCCAGATAGAGAAGCAAATAGCTTCTCAAAGTCGACATAACGGTCTTGCACAATAAGCTTCCAGAAAGCTCGCGCAAAGGGATCCTTGATCCGAGCGCGCTTGCAAGAGCTCAACAAGAACGTCCACATCCTTCTCAGCTGCCAAAGCACGTCGAAGCTCAATTGTCTGTTGAATGTGTTTATCAACTGACGATTGAGAGCTGAGTTGTGCGAGATGGGGAGCAGCAGCAAGAACCGCAGCTGAAAGCCCGGTAGAAGGTGTACTGGAAGTGGAAGAACCGGAGCGCAAAAGACGTTCAAGGAGTGAGAGACCAAGATCTGGAGCATGCTGTGGTGGCTCAACATCTCTGATCTTGGCCTCAAGTTGGGCCCAAGCGGCCTCATCCAAAGCAGCGCGAAGTCGAGCCTCTTGTTCATCCAAAGACTCGGACTGCTCGTGCTCGGGTGTCCTAGCCCCAGCAGGGTCACGGTAGTCTCGGAGAGCAATGACCTGGTCGACGTAATCCTGGAGCTCGTGAGGAGAAGCTCCGGTAGCTCGAGCAGCGGTAAGAAAGGCGCGGAGGGAAGTGATCCTGCCTGCAGAAAAGTCGTTGACGAGTTCTTGGAGAAGCTCGGCACGCTCCTGCACACTGGGATCGACTTCAGGAGAGGAATGGCGTGATGAGAGGACAGAATGATGGGAGTGGGAATGACTCTGAGGGTTCTGGAGACCATCCAGAGGATCTGGGGACATAGTAGAGGCATGGGTGGACATGGAGTAAAGAATAGAGGATGATGGTGGCAGAGGAACAGTGATGACACAGAGAGATAGAGCGAAAATTAGCGAAGCTAATAACACACAGCATCAGATCAGACAAGATCTGGACTCATCAGAGCATAAGAGCGCACCTAATACACACAGCAGGGCTCTAGTGCGATGCACAGGCTTCAGATCTGATAGATCTAACAAGGAGCTGTGTGTATCATGAGATCAGGCAGTAGACAGTGTCTATGATGGACTCACAGCTTTGCAGAGTCAGGAATCAAAAGAGCGACGCTCTCAGGGCTAGAGATACACTGCAAAGACTGGTAGGAAGTGAGTCCAAGGCAAAGAACTGGAGGAGCAAGGCTGCAGACCTCAAAAATGCGAAGATGATGAGAGTAAGAGGGCAAGAGAGCGACGACTCTGATGGGCCCTGGGGCTCCCTGGTAAGCTGCATCAGCTGTCAATCAACAGCACAGCCAACAGGCCAGGTGTCCATCAAAGGGGGTCTCAAAACTCCGAAGCTGTTAAGAGAAGCATTACAGCTGTTAAAGACTCGCTTCTTGGAGCGGAAATTAGCCGATTCTATTGCAGAATCTGTCTATAACGTTTCGAAGCACTCCGGATCAAGCTACACCGGTAGGAGGATCCAAAACAGCGAAGTCTCAAATCAAAGAGTTGGTGATGTGTCACTGATAAGGGCGCAGCGCGCTCAAATCGCAACCGTTTTACTCGCGGATGGAAGCGTTGGAAAGCTGGCGAGAATCCGCTCAAGATGACACCCAACACGATGGGGTAGCGGCGTGGCGAAGCTCACACCAAAGCGGAATCTGCTCTCAGCCAGTTGAGCACTTGGTACAAAATAGTGAATATCTCGACGAGTTGTAAACGGATTTGGGCGCGGATAGAAGCGTTGGATTCCTCGCATTTAAGAGCACCTATTGCGTAACAGCTACCTGTGCTAGGCCTTGTGTACAGGCTACAGGAAAATAAAAACCATTAAAAGCTCAATTATGCGAAATGTGAACTTGTTGAATATCTCAGCGAGTTGTACACCAATTGGATTGCGGATATGACCATTGGATTGGGCATGCTTGAAAACACCTATTACATGATGAACAGACCTAGGAAACAGGCTGTGAAAGCGTCAGCAAAGCGAAGTCTGCTGGAGCAAAGTTGAGAACTTTGGAGAAGTAAGACTATAGCGAGCTTGGCTACTAGTGTTGTAGTGTAGTGAGCATGACTACATGAAAGGAACATGCTGACGAGGCCAGCATGCATTTAGAGGAGGTGTAGGAGGGCAGAGGCCTCTGAAAACGCTCCTTACCCTTGGAACCCGCTTTTACTTCGAGAGCACAGTAAGAAAACACTAGACACCATAGATGTGAGTAGAAATACCATGAAATACAGAGAAATGCGTACCGTCCTGGGCTGGAAGCATTCGCAACGACTTCCAGCCCATAAGTCCTGCGCCTCGCTCGCGTGCTAGACGCCAAAGCCCGCTAGGAAACAGTCCAGTATTAATGCCGCCTCGCTTGTGAGGGCTTACACGCGCAGCGTCCTCGTCGAATTGGTGCCGTCGCGCAGACGAGCACCAGAATGCGCCCCGGAATGTATCCGAGGGCGCAGCGGGTGGCGCAAAGCCAACTCGCACTCCAGAAGCAATAAAACATAAAAAAGAGAAGTAGAAGAAGCCCCAGAACATTTTCTGAGGCTGACGAACACGACGCGGGCGTCGTGCTGTGGTGGGAGGAGGCAAGAGATCAGGATCTGAGCTGGCCGATCGTTATCCGGCGACTGCCGAGACGTTCGGCCAGCTCGGGGATCGATTCGAGCCCGCCCAGCACCCGCCGCAGGCGAATCCAAACGACCTGCCAAATGTGGATACCCCAATGGGGTGCCCGATGAAGCAGCCCCTGCCGTATCCAGCCCACGCGGGGCGCCAGGGCGGAGCAGTGATGCCAAGCAGTATCTAAAAATAAATTGCGTAACCGGGTCTCCCGCCCAGGCAGCGAGCGGGGTAGGAGCGGCAGGGTGCTGCTCAGATTCAGTATTCGGAAAGTGCCGGAACCCGCCCCAAAGCCGCCGTGAATAGAACCCGACTATTTTGGGAGAGGGCCCAGGTGTGCACAGCCACACTCCCCCGTTACAATGGGACATTTGCCTTTATTTTATATGGCTACAACGGGGGGAAAAAGGCTAAGAATTACAGCTAGGGCTCCACTGTCGAAGACCAGCATGCTTCTGGATCGACGTTCATGATGCCCATTGACGATAGGGGCGTTAACAAGAGGCGCCGCAAAGGGAAAGGTAAGATCCAACCTGCGGATGACGCCGCTGATTGGAATCATTTGCGCACGGGCGACATGTACGACACTGACCTGATGGGTCCCCGGTTGGAAGGAGCATTTCCACGTCTGCCGAACGGTTGGGGCATACCTGGACTCATGTACGATCAAGTGAGGATCCCGCCCATTATGCACTTCCAGCCTAAAACCGCGATTCATCGCTCGGTGGGGGAGGAATGGCCTCATGACGAGAAGCGACGAAAAGAAGAATGCCAGGAATGGCTAGGCTAGATCGAAGAATCGCAGCTTTAGAACTTTTGTCGGATGCAGATGAAGAGGGAATTGATTATTCAGTCATGAGTACCTTGTCCTACGAGCAGGCCTACACGACCTTCAACAAGGAAAGAGAGCTTCTCATGAAAGTTATATACGAACCATTAGTTGTCAGAGAAGAAAATGGCGCGATCCATGGGTATCGGCCTGAAGAAGGAAGTTATAGACGACTACTACAGGTGTTACAACAACGAGTTTACGTAGCGTCCACTTCCTTGAACCAATTTGGCAAGAAGTCAATGACTTTGCCATCATGAGGATCGATGTAAACGCGGATTCCGGGGGTAGGGAGCGTTTTCAGAGGCCTCTGCATGCCCCACACCTCTCCTCCATCCTTCTCCCACCTTCCTGCACAAGGAAGTTAAATCAGCTAGCTTTATTTGACTCAAACCGAGTTAAACCGTCATCTGGTCAAAGAATTGCCTTATTTGATCAAAGACTCACTCCCTGCTGCTGCCACTGCAGCCTACCTCCCTTCCAGTCATTGGCCTACACTTACCTAGCCTGTGTTTGGTGTTGCAGTAGCAACAGAGGCCACTCCCAGGGTGCTCTAGGATGTGTAATCCTGATGACTAATACTCTGCTCCTTTGCCTTTTACCATCATCTTCTCTCTGAGGCAAGCAGATTATTATCCCTCCAGTCCTCTTGCTCAGGACTGATGCACACACCCTCTAGAGCACTGTCTGAAGCCCCCTAGCCAGCCCAAAACCAGTCCAGACAGGCCCAAAGTGCCCAATTTGTGGGAATTGCACACTTTTGCTCTCCCAGGCAAGCACTACTCTCTCTCTACTCAGTCCTCCTGCTCAGGGCTGATGGATAGACCCACTAGGAGCCTATTGCCACCATTTGCTACACCCCAAACTCGCAAATCCTGCCCCTGCTCCCAGTATGTGCTTATGTCTCATATCCAGCCATTCAATTCTGATGGCTTCTGTGCCCAGATACCCATTCCTTTTCAAGGACTCCTTATCAAGGACATCTCTGTGGGCTATCTGGTCACAGGTGTACTCTCTGCACTGTCTCACTCCCATCTCTGCTAACCTGTGTTATCTGGTCACAGTTAGCTCCGCTTTTTGCGTCCTTTTCCTGTGGTTTAACCACACATCCCTCTCCCAAGCGGTGTCCTACCGCTCTATCGATCTCATTTGTCCGCTCAGCGTGCTATACCTGCCAGGGTCGGCCATCCTCCCAGTACTTCCTTGTCATCGTCAATCAGTGGTACGGCTCAACCCGTGCTTGCGACCGGATTCAACACCTGGTTGTACAGCGTGTGCCTGACTCCTACCAAGGAGTGTAAATCAGGGCGCTGATTGAACGACGAGTTCGCTCTCTGAGTGCGCTGTAACAAGCTCGCTCTTTGGGTGTTCGATAGGCTTGGTCAAGGACCGGTCGGTGTCTTATTCTGGTGACTCTCTGGTTCTCCTAGCGAAGGTGTTTCGCTTCGGGCGGGCATTCTTTCTCTGAGGGCTAGACTAGCCAAAAGGCAGCAAGAGGGCGAGGAGCCTGCGCAAACAGCCTTAGGTGCACATCTGCTGAGAACGTTCCTGAATCAGGAAGCGGACTATGTCATCCGAGTCGGGCTCGTCTGACGAACTCGATTTCAATCACAAATCTCATTCTCCATCCCGTGCTCCTTCCTATGTTGTTCCCGACGACGATGATACGAACGCCCGTGAGGACGTTCGCCGTCGTGCGGAACAGCTCCAGCAGTTGGTCTCCGACTTTGCGGATGGCACCATTGCTACCCCCGAAGTCTTCTTGGAACGCGCGCTCATGAGACCGGCGCCTCCGCTGGAGAACTGGCTGACTATGTCGACCAGGTTGAGCAAATCATTAACGCTCGAAAGGAGCATTACCACAAATCTCCTCCACCCGATCCAGATGCAGCAGCGCAGCAAGCTGAGCAAGAAGCTGAGCGTAAGCGCGCTGTTGAGGAGGCGGCATGGGCAGCACTCTATGACCGCCTATGCTTTTAGTTCACACGGAGTTAGGCCAAAACGGACCCCAAGGGGCCTCATCAATTCAGCGTATCGTAAAGTGCCTTACAGTACATGGAATGTAGATAATACATGAAATGTAATTACTGTGGGAGAGGTGGGTGGGGGGGAAAAAAAAGCGAAGCTAACTGTGACCAGATAACACAGGTTAGCAGAGATGGGAGTAAGACAGTGCAGAGAGCACACCTGTAACCAGATAGCCCACAGAGATGTCCTTGATAAGGAGTCCTTGAAAAGGAATGGGTATCTGGGCACAGAAGCCATCAGAATTGAATGGCTAGATATGAGACATAAGCACATACTGGGAGCAGGGGCAGGATTTGCGAGTTTGGGGTGTAGCAAATGGTGGCAATAGGCTCTAGTGGGTCTATCCATCAGCCCTGAGCAGGAGGACTGAGTAGAGAGAGTAGTGCTTGCCTGGGAGAGCAAAAGTGTGCAATTCCCACAAATTGGGCACTTTGGGCCTGTCTGGACTGGTTTTGGGCTGGCTAGGGGCTTCAGACAGTGCTCTAGAGGGGTGTGGCATCAGTCCTGAGCAAGAGGACTGGAGGGATAATAATCTGCTTGCCTCAGAGAGAAGATGATGGTAAAAGGCAAAGGAGCAGAGTATTAGTCATCAGGATTACACATCCTAGAGCACCCTGGGAGTGGCCTCTGTTGCTACTGCAACACCAAACACAGGCTAGGTAAGTGTAGGCCAATGACTGGAAGGGAGGTAGGCTGCAGTAGAAGCAGCAGGGAGTGAGCCTTTGATCAAAAAAGGCAATTCTTTGACCAGATGACGGTTTGACTCGGTTTGACTCAAATAAAGCTAGCTGAATTAACTTCCTTATGCAGGAAGGTGGGAGAAGGATGGAGGAGAGGTGTGGGCGTGCAGAGGCCTCTGAAAACGCTCCCTACCCTCGGAATCCGCGTTTACATCGACCTATGCTTTTAGTTCACACGGAGTTAGGCCAAAACGGACCCCAAGGGGCCTCATCAATTCAGCGTATCGTAAAGTGCCTACTATGCTATGTATGGTGTAGTGGAGGGGTGGCTAGGAGGTGAAGAAAGATGTTTACGAGACGCGAGATGAGGGAAGGAAAAAGAGGTTTTCAATGAGATGATTTATTTTGAGCTGCTAACTGCTGAGCGGCACGGACTGCTGGGTGATCGCGTATATAGATCTTCCAAGCAGATGACGACCAACGACCCAAGGCTTGAAGAATGGACTCGGCAAGTCCCAGAGATGCATAGAATGTTATACCTCCAGAACGAACTGAATGTCCGCCAAACTCCCTGCTCACCAGCGCAAAGAATTTGGATTCAAACCAAGATCTAGTTGGAACCATGCCATCTTCACGTATGAAGAGTGCCGCTCGAGCACCATGCAGCTTGTCTCTGCGGGAGACATACTGCTTCAGAAGAGCGATAGGATCAGCTTCTTTCTGAGTAGTAAACAGTATATCAGTGCCCTGATAGAATGGATCGCTTTTATGATAAGGCAAGCGATAGCCAGCATACCCAGGCTCAAATTTGAGACTGGATCGCTTGATGATCTTCCTCCAGTCACGAAGCTTCTTCTGATTAGGCTGCACTAGTTCTCCAATTCGGTGAACAGCATAGAAGGCACATGATATGATGGTGGCAAAGAGAAGATCATCGTACTTCTGAGTCTGATGTGTAGCAAGTACAAAGAGTTGAAGATGGTGAATGCGCAGAGGAGGTTTCCTGTGTATAGGATTTGCTCTCACCTTTTTGGCACCCGGATAGTGGCTTGGACAAGTGCTGATGCACGAGCGTCACCAAAATGAGGATAGAACTCTTTGAGAAAGTGTTTTGCACCAGACAAGTATTTTGGAGCAGAAGCAATGAATTGGGATGTGTATGCAATGTATCGTGCTAGAGTCTCTGGGGTAGGTTCTAAAGACAGGTTGTGTGATTTACAAAAGTGTGCGTAGTCTCTAGCACTAGTAGAGTAATTAAGACGCGTAGACGTCTCAATGGCATGGGCCTGCAAGTATAAGACAAGTTCGTCTAGCTTCTGCAAGTCCACAGTTGGGCGAGGGGGACGAGTGCGCCTCCCCTCGCCCAGAGCCTCTAAAAGCACTCTCTCCATCGCGCCGGCAGGAGCTCTCGAGGTGGCTCCATAGTGCGGACGCGGTAGGAGGGAAACTGCCTCTGAAAGTCAGAGAACAGCAAGCGGGACAACATGTCTGCCATCACGTTGTCAACCCCGCGGATGTGTGTGTCTCACACGTACGTCAATGCCTGTACGCATGATGATGTCTGCAATAGCAAGAAGGATAGCATTGTGACTTGACTGTGAAGCAGCCAAGGTATCGAACACTGAAACAGAGTCGAGACTGTCAGAATGGATTAACAGTCTGCGAGGCGGAGTAGGGTGAGACGCAGCATCGTGGACAGCGCAAAAGATAGCAAGTAGTTCTCTGAAGAAGGTATCAACTCCAGTAGTGGTTCGGAGTTGGTAGCTAAAGCCATTTCCAGCATATACAAAGGAAAGGCCCAGATTACTCGCATCTGTCCAATAGACCATATCAGCCTCTGCGTCATCCCAGGCTTGCGCATCAACGAAGCGCACTCCAATACAGTGCCGCAATGCATTAGCAAACCACGTGAGGTCAGATCTGACCTCGACGTTTAATGGCATGCCTTTGTACTGCAGTGTTTTACCGCTCATCTTGCGGTAGAGCTCTGTAAGTGCTGGCCGTGCCCAAGGCAGCACATTCAGAGCCCAGTTGAGGTACCCACCCAAAGATTGCCATTCCTTGAGTATTGTGTTGCGCTGAGATAAGAACGACTCGATTATCGTAATCATGTCAGCGATGGAGTCTGGAGTGAGGGAGATTGACCCGTAGATAGTGTCAAGCCAGAATCCAATGATTTTAAGCTGGCGACCATGCTCTTGCTTTCTGTCTTCATAGGGAATGCCCAAAAAGTCCCATAGAATAAGAAGCTGGACTTGACGTCGTGGACGTCGCTGTCCATGGAAGAGCACGAGATTGTGATTGGAATCCCAGCCATAGTAGTCATCCATGTAGTCATGCAGATCGAGAACGTCAAGTTCCCAAGCAATCCAGTTGACTAGACCGGAGAACGAGCACCAGCAGTATGGAGATGCACGACTGCCAAAGATGAG
This sequence comes from Hymenopellis raphanipes, assembly GCA_036872995.1. Lineage (NCBI taxonomy): Eukaryota > Fungi > Basidiomycota > Agaricomycetes > Agaricales > Physalacriaceae > Hymenopellis > Hymenopellis raphanipes. Next base: position 168,027 of record JAYMDG010000035.1, read on the forward strand.
ACGACGGACAATGTGATAGCGACCGTCAACGATGACAACCTGTTGTAGCTGCCAGATGGGATGAACGGGGAGATTGAGAAATGCCTTTGAGATATCACTCTTGAAGAGCACAATCTCCTCGTGAGGGTGAGCTTGTAGGACTTCATGCAGTACCTGCCCAAAGGAGGTGCATGTCGTCGTACTTCACTTTTGCATCTTCCCTTGCAATGCCGTCATTAAGACCACTCCCAGTATGGTCCATAACAACACGCGGTTTGCCTTTCTGCCATACCACAAACATGGGTGACAGACGCATTCCCGGAAGGAGTTTAAACCCTTCCGGAAGCGCAGGAGACCAGCGACCAGCAGCGACTTCTTGATCTCGGTGTTTGCGCAGCTCAGCGAGATCGCGCTCCTCAGTAGAGTAGTTGTCTCTGATTTTGTCTTTGAGGTGCGCTTCCCACTCGCCGTCATGCAGAGGCCAGAACCCTTCACGGAGCGAACGACAGATCGAGTCCACAAAGGGTCGGTTAGGATGTTTGGCCAGAAGTCGCTCAAAGCGGTCAACCTGGATAGGTGTGCTGACCTCGATATAATCGGCAACAGCAGCAAGAGACTGCTGAATGGTAGAGTCATTGAGAATGTGTTCAGGAGGTAAGGGAAGAGGAGGAGCAGTATAAGTGGAAGAAATGCTCGGAGGCGTTTTAGAGTGTGATAGTACATTGGAAGTAAATACATAGCCACGCTTAAAGCGTGGAGGTGGTGGTACAGTGTCAGATTTACGCTTCAACGATTTAGGCTTGCTCATTGCTGCCTGAACTCGGTCCTGCACGATTGACTGCTCGTCGGGCTTCGAGTTGGATGAGGCAGGCTGGTTGGCTTTTGGCTGTGTGTTTTCCTCCGCACTCACTGCAAGTACCGTGTAGACGGCTACCCGGGCACGGAGAAGAGCACTTGCCCAGATTCCAATTCTGACAGATAACGCGCGATGACGCGTCGCAGGCTGGGAGCTGCCAGAATCAGAAGACCGCTTGCGCGGATTAGCCGCCTCAGAGTTGCGTAACATCTCTGTGAGAAGCGGCAGCTGGAGCGCGTCACGGTCATTGAGATTGAAAGGAGAGTTAGCATAGCGAGTGCGAGTCTCCTTATCACAGCGAATAGGGAACGCTGGATTCGAGGGGGAAGCGCGAACAGCTCGATGATGAGTCGGCGATATCCCGCAAGCTCGTCTTTGCGGTGTGGGTAGATAAGCCCAACACCGGTGGCGTAAGCATCGAAGACGCGAGTCCACTCGGACTCTTGAGTAAGAGTTCGACGAGCGGTAGCGTGGTCTTTGCGAAGAAGCACATAGCCTCCAGCAAAGTCCTTCGCATCCTCTTGCTGATTTGTGCCCGAATGGATCGAGGCGTAAAGCTTCTCAAAATCCACATACTGATCGAGCACAATGCAGCGCCAGAGAGAACGTGCAAATGGGTCATGGAGGGACTGCATCTGACACGTCGTGATGATGGCGTCGACATCCTTGTCATTGGTAAAGAGTCGGCGGAGACGCTGAGTCTCTTGGAGATGGGGAGAGAGGTTGGTTGGTGAGGCCAACTGTGCGAGATGCGGAGCGGAGGAGAGGACCGAGGCAGAGATGCCCGACGGAGTAGGCTCCGCTCCGAGGAGCTTAGAGAGCAGCGCAGCCGATACCGGGTCAGGGATAGGATCTGGACCGGAGGCGGGCGCTTGCTGTCCAGCGGAAGCGAAGCGGTCATAGAGTGCTGCCCATGCCGCCTCCTCAACAGCGCGCTTACGCTCAGCTTCTTGCTCAGCTTGTTGCGCTGCTGCATCTGGATCGGGTGGAGGAGATTTGTGGTGATGCTCCTTTCGAGCGTTAATGATTTGCTCGACCTGGTCGACATAGTCAGCCAGTTCTCCAGCGGAGGCGCCGGTCTCATGAGCGCGTTCCAAGAAGACTTCGGGGGTGGCGATGGTGCCATCCGCAAAGTCAGAGACCAGCTGCTGGAGCTGTTCGCCAAGACGACGGCGAACGTCCTCACGGGCGTTCGTACTATCGTCGTCGGGAACAACATAGGAAGGAGCACGGGATGGAGAGTGGGATTTGTGATTGAAGTCGAGTTCGTCAGACGAAGAAGCGTCCGACTCGGATGACATAGTCCGCTTCCTGATTCAGGAACGTTCTCAGCAGATGTGCACCTAAGGCTGTTTGCGCAGGCTCCTCGCCCTCTTGCTGCCTTTTGGCTAGTCTAGCCCTTAGAGAAGAATGCCCGCCCGAAGCGAAACACCCTCGCTAGGAGAACCAGAGAGTCACCAGAATAAGACACCGACCGGTCCTTGACCAAGCCTATCGAACACCCAAAGAGCAAGCCTGTTACAGCGCACTCAGAGAGCGGACTCGTCGTTCAATCAGCGCCCTGATTTACACTCCTTGGTAGGAGTCAGGCACACGCTGTACAACCAGGTGTTGAATCCGGTCGCAAGCACGGGTTGAGCCGTACCACTGATTGACGATGACAAGGAAGTACTGGGAGGATGGCCGACCCTGGCAGGTATAGCACGCTGAGCGGACAAATGAGATCGATAGAGCGGTAGGACACCGCTTGGGAGAGGGATGTGTGGTTAAACCACAGGAAAAGGACGCAAAAAAGCGAAGCTAACTGTGACCAGATAACACAGGTTAGCAGAGATGGGAGTAAGACAGTGCAGAGAGCACACCTGTAACCAGATAGCCCACAGAGATGTCCTTAATAAGGAGTCCTTGAAAAGGAATGGGTATCTGGGCACAGAAGCCATCAGAATTGAATGGCTAGATATGAGACATAAGCACATACTGGGAGCAGGGGCAGGATTTGCGAGTTTGGGGTGTAGCAAATGGTGGCAATAGGCTCCTAGTGGGTCTATCCATCAGCCCTGAGCAGGAGGACTGAGTAGAGAGAGTAGTGCTTGCCTGGGAGAGCAAAAGTGTGCAATTCCCACAAATTGGGCACTTTGGGCCTGTCTGGACTGGTTTTGGGCTGGCTAGGGGGCTTCAGACAGTGCTCTAGAGAGGGTGTGGCATCAGTCCTGAGCAAGAGGACTGGAGGGATAATAATCTGCTTGCCTCAGAGAGAAGATGATGGTAAAAGGCAAAGGAGCAGAGTATTAGTCATCAGGATTACACATCCTAGAGCACCCTGGGAGTGGCCTCTGTTGCTACTGCAACACCAAACACAGGCTAGGTAAGTGTAGGCCAATGACTGGAAGGGAGGTAGGCTGCAGTAGAAGAAGCAGGGAGTGAGCCTTTGATCAAAAAGGCAATTCTTTGACCAGATGACGGTTTGACTCGGTTTGACTCAAATAAAGCTAGCTGAATTAACTTCCTTATGCAGGAAGGTGGGAGAAGGATGGAGGAGAGGTGTGGGGCGTGCAGAGGCCTCTGAAAACGCTCCCTACCCTCGGAATCCGCGTTTACATCGACCTCGCTTCCGCTGGACAGCAGCGCCCGCCTCCGGTCCAGATCCTATCCCTGAACCGGTATCGGCTGCGCTGCTCTCTAAGCTCCTCGGAGCGGAGCCTACTCCATCAGGCATCTCTGCCTCGGTCTCTCTCCTCCGCTCCGCATCTCGCACAGTTGGCCTCACCAACCAACCTCTCTCCCCATCTCCAAGAGACTCAGCGTCTCCGCCGACTCTTTACTAATGACAAGGATGTCGACGCCATCATCACGACGTGTCAGATGCAGTCCCTCCATGACCCATTTGCACGTTCTCTCTGGCGCTGCATTGTGCTCGACCAGTATGTGGATTTTGAGAAGCTTTACGCCTCGATCCATTCGGGCACAAATCAGCAAGAGGATGCGAAGGACTTTGCTGGAGGCTATGTGCTTCTGCGCAAAGACCACGCTACCGCTCGTCGAACTCTTACTCAAGAGTCCGAGTGGACTCGCGTCTTCGATGCTTACGCCACCGGTGTTGGGCTTATCTACCCACACCGCAAAGACGAGCTTGCGGGATATCGCCGACTCATCATCGAGCTGTTCCGCGCTTCCCCCCTCGAATCCAGCGTTCCCTATTCACTGTGATAAGGAGACTCGCACTCGCTATGCTAACTCTCCTTTCAATCTCAATGACCGTGACGCGCTCCAGCTGCCGCTTCTCACAGAGATGTTACGCAACTCTGAGGCGGCTAACCCGCGCAAGCGGTCTTCTGATTCTGGCAGCTCCCAGCCTGCGACTCGTCGTCGCGTTATCTGTCAGAATTGGAATCTGGGCAAGTGCTCTTCTCCGTGCCCGGGTAGCCGTCTACACGGTACTTGCAGTGAGTGCGGAGGAAAACACACAGCCAAAAGCCAACCAGCCTGCCTCATCCAACTCGAAGCCCGACGAGCAGTCAATCGTGCAGGACCGAGTTCAGGCAGCAATGAGCAAGCCTAAATCGTTGAAGCGTAAATCTGACACTGTACCACCACCTCCACGCTTTAAGCGTGGCTATGTATTTACTTCCAATGTACTATCACACTCTAAAACGCCTCCGAGCATTTCTTCCACTTATACTGCTCCTCCTCTTCCCTTACCTCCTGAACACATTCTCAATGACTCTACCATTCAGCAGTCTCTTGCTGCTGTTGCCGATTATATCGAGGTCAGCACACCTATCCAGGTTGACCGCTTTGAGCGACTTCTAGCCAAACATCCTAACCGACCCTTTGTGGAGTCGATCTGTCGTTCGCTCCGTGAAGGGTTCTGGCCTCTGCATGACGGCGAGTGGGAAGCGCACCTCAAAGACAAAATCAGAGACAACTACTCTACTGAGGAGCGCGATCTCGCTGAGCTGCGCAAACACCGAGATCAAGAAGTCGCTGCTGGTCGCTGGTCTCCTGCGCTTCCGGAAGGGTTTAAACTCCTTCCGGGAATGCGTCTGTCACCCATGTTTGTGGTATGGCAGAAAGGCAAACCGCGTGTTGTTATGGACCATACTGGGAGTGGTCTTAATGACGGCATTGCAAGGGAAGATGCAAAAGTGAAGTACGACGACATGCACTCCTTTGGGCAGGTACTGCATGAAGTCCTACAAGCTCACCCTCACGAGGAGATTGTGCTCTTCAAGAGTGATATCTCAAAGGCATTTCTCAATCTCCCCGTTCATCCCATCTGGCAGCTACAACAGGTTGTCATCGTTGACGGTCGCTATCACATTGTCCGTCGTCTCATCTTTGGCAGTCGTGCATCTCCATACTGCTGGTGCTCGTTCTCCGGTCTAGTCAACTGGATTGCTTGGGAACTTGACGTTCTCGATCTGCATGACTACATGGATGACTACTATGGCTGGGATTCCAATCACAATCTCGTGCTCTTCCATGGACAGCGACGTCCACGACGTCAAGTCCAGCTTCTTATTCTATGGGACTTTTTGGGCATTCCCTATGAAGACAGAAAGCAAGAGCATGGTCGCCAGCTTAAAATCATTGGATTCTGGCTTGACACCATTTACGGGTCAATCTCTCTCACTCCAGACTCCATCGCTGACATGATTACGATAATCGAGTCGTTTTTATCTCAGCGCAACCCAATACTCAAGGAATGGCAATCTTTGGGTGGGTACCTCAACTGGGCTCTGAATGTGCTGCCTTGGGCACGGCCAGCACTTACAGAGCTCTACCGCAAGATGAGCGGTAAAACACTGCAGTACAAAGGCATGCCATTAAACGTCGAGGTCAGATCTGACCTCACGTGGTTTGCTAATGCATTGCGACACTGTATCGGAGTGCGCTTCGTTGATGCGCAGGCCTGGGACGACGCAGAGGCTGATATGATCTATTGGACAGATGCGAGTAATCTGGGCCTTTCCTTTGTATACGCTGGGAATGGCTTTAGCTACCAACTCCGAACCACTACTGGAGTTGATACCTTCTTCAGAGAACTACTTGCTATCTTTTGCGCTGTCCACGATGCTGCGTCTCACCCTACTCCGCCTCGTAGACTGTTAATCCATTCTGACAGTCTCGACTCTGTTTCAGTGTTCGATACCTTGGCTGCTTCACAGTCAAGTCACAATGCTATCCTACTTGCTATTGCAGACATCATCATGCGTACAGGCATTGACGTACGTGTGAGACACATCCGCGGGGTTGACAACGTGATGGCAGACATGTTGTCCCGCTTGCTGTCTCTCTGACTTTCAGAGGCAGTTTCCCTCCTACCGCGTCCGCACTATGGAGCCACCTCGAGAGCTCCTGCCGGCGCGATGGAGAGAGTGCTTTTAGAGGCTCTGGGTGAGGGGAGACGTACTCGTCCCCTCGCCCAACCATGGACTTGCAGAAGCTAGACGAACTTGTCTTATACTTGCAGGCCCATGCTATTGAGACGTCTACGCGTCTTAATTACTCTACTGGTGCTAGAGACTACGCACACTTTTGTAAATCACACAACCTGTCTTTAGAACCTACCCCAGAGACTCTAGCACGATACATTGCGTACACATCCCAATTCATTGCTTCTGCTCCAAAATACTTGTCTGGTGCAAAACACTTTCTCAAAGAGTTCTATCCTCATTTTGGTGACGCTCGTGCATCAGCACTTGTCCAAGCCACTATCCGGGGTGCCAAGAAGGTGAGAGCAGATCCTATACACAGGAAACCTCCTCTATGCATTCACCATCTTCAACTCTTTGTACTTGCTGCACACCAGACTCAGAAGTACGATGATCTTCTCTTTGCCACCATCATGTCATGTGCCTTCTATGCTGTTCACCGAATTGGAGAACTAGTGCAGCCTAATCAGAAGAGGCTTCGTGACTGGAGGAAGATCATCAAGCGATCCAGTCTCAAATTCGAGCCTGGGTATGCTGGCTATCACTTGCCTTATCATAAAAGCGATCCATTCTATCAGGGCACTGATATACTGTTTACTACTCAGAAAGAAGCTGATCCTATCGCTCTTCTGAAGCAGTATGTCTCCCGCAGAGACAAGCTGCATGGTGCTCGAGCGGCACTCTTCATACGTGAAGATGGTCGAAGTAAAAGCGGGTTCCAAGGGTCGATGTAAACGCGGATTCCGGGGGTAGGGAGCGTTTTCAGAGGCCTCTGTACGCCCCACACCTCTCCTCCATCCTTCTCCCACCTTCCTGCATAAGGAAGTTAATTCAGCTAGCTTTATTTGAGTCAAACCGAGTCAAACCGTCATCTGGTCAAAGAATTGCCTTTTTGATCAAAGGCTCACTCCCTGCTGCTTCTACTGCAGCCTACCTCCCTTCCAGTCATTGGCCTACACTTACCTAGCCTGTGTTTGGTGTTGCAGTAGCAACAGAGGCCACTCCCAGGGTGCTCTAGGATGTGTAATCCTGATGACTAATACTCTGCTCCTTTGCCTTTTACCATCATCTTCTCTCTGAGGCAAGCAGATTATTATCCCTCCAGTCCTCTTGCTCAGGACTGATGCCACACCCTCTAGAGCACTGTCTGAAGCCCCTAGCCAGTCCAAAACCAGTCCAGACAGGCCCAAAGTGCCCAATTTGTGGGAATTGCACACTTTTGCTCTCCCAGGCAAGCACTACTCTCTCTACTCAGTCCTCCTGCTCAGGGCTGATGGATAGACCCACTAGGAGCCTATTGCCACCATTTGCTACACCCCAAACTCGCAAATCCTGCCCCTGCTCCCAGTATGTGCTTATGTCTCATATCCAGCCATTCAATTCTGATGGCTTCTGTGCCCAGATACCCATTCCTTTTCAAGGACTCCTTATCAAGGACATCTCTGTGGGCTATCTGGTCACAGGTGTGCTCTCTGCACTGTCTCACTCCCATCTCTGCTAACCTGTGTTATCTGGTCACAGTTAGCTTCGCTTTTTTTTGCGTCCTTTTCCTATGGTTTAACCACACATCCCTCTCCCAAGCGGTGTCCTACCGCTCTATCGATCTCATTTGTCCGCTCAGCGTGCTATACCTGCCAGGGTCGGCCATCCTCCCAGTACTTCCTTGTCATCGTCAATCAGTGGTACGGCTCAACCCGTGCTTGCGACCGGATTCAACACCTGGTTGTACAGCGTGTGCCTGACTCCTACCAAGGAGTGTAAATCAGGGCGCTGATTGAACGACGAGTCCGCTCTCTGAGTGCGCTGTAACAGGCTTGCTCTTTGGGTGTTCGATAGGCTTGGTCAAGGACCGGTCGGTGTCTTATTCTGGTGACTCTCTGGTTCTCCTAGCGAGGGTGTTTCGCTTCGGGCGGGCATTCTTTCTCTGAGGGCTAGACTAGCCAAAAGGCAGCAAGAGGGCGAGGAGCCTGCGCAAACAGCCTTAGGTGCACATCTGCTGAGAACGTTCCTGAATCAGGAAGCGGACTATGTCATCCGAGTCGGGCTCGTCTGACGAACTCGATTTCAATCACAAATCTCATTCTCCATCCCGTGCTCCTTCCTACGTTATTCCCGACGACGATGATACGAACGCCCGTGAGGACGTTCGCCGTCGTGCGGAACAGCTCCAGCAGCTGGTCTCTGACTTTGCGGATGGCACCATCGCCACCCCGAAGTCTTCTTGGAACGCGCTCATGAGACCGGCGCCTCTGCTGGAGAACTGGCTGACTATGTCGACCAGGTTGAGCAAATCATTAACGCTCGAAAGGAGCATCACCACAAATCTCCTCCACCAGATCCAGATGCAGCAGCGCAACAAGCTGAGCAAGAAGCTGAGCGTAAGCGCGCTGTTGAGGAGGCGGCATGGGCAGCACTCTATGACCGCCTCGCTTCCGCTGGACAGCAGCGCCCGCCTCCGGTCCAGATCCTATCCCTGAACCGGTATCGGCTGCGCTGCTCTCTAAGCTCCTCGGAGCGGAGCCTACTCCGTCGGGCATCTCTGCCTCGGTCCTCTCCTCCGCTCCGCATCTCGCACAGTTGGCCTCACCAACCAACCTCTCTTCCCATCTCCAAGAGACTCAGCGTCTCCGCCGACTCTTTACCAATGACAAGGATGTCGACGCCATCATCACGACGTGTCAGATGCAGTCCCTCCATGACCCATTTGCACGTTCTCTCTGGCGCTGCATTGTGCTCGACCAGTATGTGGATTTTGAGAAGCTTTACGCCTCGATCCATTCGGGCACAAATCAGCAAGAGGATGCGAAGGACTTTGCTGGAGGCTATGTGCTTCTTCGCAAAGACCACGCTACCGCTCGTCGAACTCTTACTCAAGAGTCCGAGTGGACTCGCGTCTTCGATGCTTACGCCACCGGTGTTGGGCTTATCTACCCACACCGCAAAGACGAGCTTGCGGGATATCGCCGACTCATCATCGAGCTGTTCCGCGCTTCCCCCTCGAATCCAGCGTTCCCTATTCGCTGTGATAAGGAGACTCGCACTCGCTATGCTAACTCTCCTTTCAATCTCAATGACCGTGACGCGCTCCAGCTGCCGCTTCTCACAGAGATGTTACGCAACTCTGAGGCGGCTAACCCGCGCAAGCGGTCTTCTGATTCTGGCAGCTCCCAGCCTGCGACTCGTCGTCGCGTTATCTGTCAGAATTGGAATCTGGGCAAGTGCTCTTCTCCGTGCCCGGGTAGCCGTCTACACGGTACTTGCAGTGAGTGCGGAGGAAAACACACAGCCAAAAGCCAACCAGCCTGCCTCATCCAACTCGAAGCCCGACGAGCAGTCAATCGTGCAGGACCGAGTTCAGGCAGCAATGAGCAAGCCTAAATCGTTGAAGCGTAAATCTGACACTGTACCACCACCTCCACGCTTTAAGCGTGGCTATGTATTTACTTCCAATGTACTATCACACTCTAAAACGCCTCCGAGCATTTCTTCCACTTATACTGCTCCTCCTCTTCCCTTACCTCCTGAACACATTCTCAATGACTCTACCATTCAGCAGTCTCTTGCTGCTGTTGCCGATTATATCGAGGTCAGCACACCTATCCAGGTTGACCGCTTTGAGCGACTTCTAGCCAAACATCCTAACCGACCCTTTGTGGAGTCGATCTGTCGTTCGCTCCGTGAAGGGTTCTGGCCTCTGCATGACGGCGAGTGGGAAGCGCACCTCAAAGACAAAATCAGAGACAACTACTCTACTGAGGAGCGCGATCTCGCTGAGCTGCGCAAACACCGAGATCAAGAAGTCGCTGCTGGTCGCTGGTCTCCTGCGCTTCCGGAAGGGTTTAAACTCCTTCCGGGAATGCGTCTGTCACCCATGTTTGTGGTATGGCAGAAAGGCAAACGCGCGTGTTGTTATGGACCATACTGGGAGTGGTCTTAATGACGGCATTGCAAGGGAAGATGCAAAAGTGAAGTACGACGACATGCACTCCTTTGGGCAGGTACTGCATGAAGTCCTACAAGCTCACCCTCACGAGGAGATTGTGCTCTTCAAGAGTGATATCTCAAAGGCATTTCTCAATCTCCCGTTCATCCCATCTGGCAGCTACAACAGGTTGTCATCGTTGACGGTCGCTATCACATTGTCCGTCGTCTCATCTTTGGCAGTCGTGCATCTCCATACTGCTGGTGCTCGTTCTCCGGTCTAGTCAACTGGATTGCTTGGGAACTTGACGTTCTCGATCTGCATGACTACATGGATGACTACTATGGCTGGGATTCCAATCACAATCTTGTGCTCTTCCATGGACAGCGACGTCCACGACGTCAAGTCCAGCTTCTTATTCTATGGGACTTTTTGGGCATTCCCTATGAAGACAGAAAGCAAGAGCATGGTCGCCAGCTTAAAATCATTGGATTCTGGCTTGACACCATCTACGGGTCAATCTCTCTCACTCCAGACTCCATCGCTGACATGATTACGATAATCGAGTCGTTTTTATCTCAGCGCAACCCAATACTCAAGGAATGGCAATCTTTGGGTGGGTACCTCAACTGGGCTCTGAATGTGCTGCCTTGGGCACGGCCAGCACTTACAGAGCTCTACCGCAAGATGAGCGGTAAAACACTGCAGTACAAAGGCATGCCATTAAACGTCGAGGTCAGATCTGACCTCACGTGGTTTGCTAATGCATTGCGACACTGTATCGGAGTGCGCTTCGTTGATGCGCAGGCCTGGGGACGACGCAGAGGCTGATATGGTCTATTGGACAGATGCGAGTAATCTGGGCCTTTCCTTTGTATATGCTGGAAATGGCTTTAGCTACCAACTCCGAACCACTACTGGAGTTGATACCTTCTTCAGAGAACTACTTGCTATCTTTTGCGCTGTCCACGATGCTGCGTCTCACCCTACTCCGCCTCGCAGACTGTTAATCCATTCTGACAGTCTCGACTCTGTTTCAGTGTTCGATACCTTGGCTGCTTCACAGTCAAGTCACAATGCTATCCTTCTTGCTATTGCAGACATCATCATGCGTACAGGCATTGACGTACGTGTGAGGCATATCGCGGGGTCGACAACGTGATGGCAGACATGTTGTCCCGCTTGCTGTTCTCTGACTTCCAGAGGCAGTTTCCCTCCTACCGCGTCCGCACTATGGAGCCACCTCGAGAGCTCCTGCCGGCGCGATGGAGAGAGTGCTTTTAGAGGCTCTGGGCGAGGGGAGGCGCACTTGTCCCCCTCGCCCAACTATGGACTTGCAGAAGCTAGACGAACTTGTCTTATACTTGCAGGCCCATGCCATTGAGACGTCTACGCGTCTTAATTACTCTACTGGTGCTAGAGACTACGCACACTTTTGTAAATCACACAACCTGTCTTTAGAACCTACCCCAGAGACTCTAGCACGATACATTGCATACACATCCCAATTCATTGCTTCTGCTCCAAAATACTTATCTGGTGCAAAACACTTTCTCAAAGAGTTCTATCCTCATTTTGGTGACGCTCGTGCATCAGCACTTGTCCAAGCCACTATCCGGGGTGCCAAGAAGGTGAGAGCAGATCCTATACACAGGAAACCTCCTCTGCGCATTCACCATCTTCAACTCTTTGTACTTGCTGCACATCAGACTCAGAAGTACGATGATCTTCTCTTTGCCACCATCATGTCATGTGCCTTCTATGCTGTTCACCGAATTGGAGAACTAGTGCAGCCTAATCAGAAGAAGCTTCGTGACTGGAGGAAGATCATCAAGCGATCCAGTCTCAAATTTGAGCCTGGGTATGCTGGCTATCGCTTGCCTTATCATAAAAGCGATCCATTCTATCAGGGCACTGATATACTGTTTACTACTCAGAAAGAAGCTGATCCTATCGCTCTTCTGAAGCAGTATGTCTCCCGCAGAGACAAGCTGCATGGTGCTCGAGCGGCACTCTTCATACGTGAAGATGGCATGGTTCCAACTAGATCTTGGTTTGAATCCAAATTCTTTGCGCTGGTGAGAGAGAGTTTGGCGGACATTCAGTTCGTTCTGGAGGTATAACATTCTATGCATCTCTGGGACTTGCCGAGTCCATTCTTCAAGCCTTGGGTCGTTGGTCGTCATCTGCTTGGAAGATCTATATACGCGATCACCCAGCAGTCCGTGCCGCTCAGCAGTTAGCAGCTCAAAATAAATCATCTCATTGAAAACCTCTTTTTCCTTCCCTCATCTCGCGTCTCGTAAACATCTTTCTTCACCTCCTAGCCACCCCTCCACTACACCATACATAGCATAGTAGGCACTTTACGATACGCTGAATTGATGAGGCCCCTTGGGGTCCGTTTTGGCCTAACTCCGTGTGAACTAAAAGCATAGGTCGATGTAAACGCGGATTCGGGGGTAGGGAGCGTTTTCAGAGGCCTCTGCACGCCCCACACCTCTCCTCCATCCTTCTCCCACCTTCCTGCATAAGGAAGTTAATTCAGCTAGCTTTATTTGAGTCAAACCGAGTCAAACCGTCATCTGGTCAAAGAATTGCCTTTTTTGATCAAAGGCTCACTCCCTGCTGCTTCTACTGCAGCCTACCTCCCTTCCAGTCATTGGCCTACACTTACCTAGCCTGTGTTTGGTGTTGCAGTAGCAACAGAGGCCACTCCCAGGGTGCTCTAGGATGTGTAATCCTGATGACTAATACTCTGCTCCTTTGCCTTTTACCATCATCTTCTCTCTGAGGCAAGCAGATTATTATCCCTCCAGTCCTCTTGCTCAGGACTGATGCCACACCCTCTAGAGCACTGTCTGAAGCCCCCTAGCCAGTCCAAAACCAGTCCAGACAGGCCCAAAGTGCCCAATTTGTGGGAATTGCACACTTTTGCTCTCCCAGGCAAGCACTACTCTCTCTACTCAGTCCTCCCTGCTCAGGGCTGATGGATAGACCCACTAGGAGCCTATTGCCACCATTTGCTACACCCCAAACTCGCAAATCCTGCCCCTGCTCCCAGTATGTGCTTATGTCTCATATCCAGCCATTCAATTCTGATGGCTTCTGTGCCCAGATACCCATTCCTTTTCAAGGACTCCTTATCAAGGACATCTCTGTGGGCTATCTGGTCACAGGTGTGCTCTCTGCACTGTCTCACTCCCATCTCTGCTAACCTGTGTTATCTGGTCACAGTTAGCTTCGCTTTTTGCGTCCCCCACCCACCTCTCCCACAGTAATTACATTTCATGTATTATCTACATTCCATGTACTGTAAGGCACTTTACGATACGCTGAATTGATGAGGCCCCTTGGGGTCCGTTTTGGCCTAACTCCGTGTGAACTAAAAGCATAGGTAAGGAGCGTTTTCAGAGGCCTCTGCCCTCCACACACCTCCTCTAAATGCATGCTGGCCTCGTCAGCATGTTCCTTTCATGTAGTCATGCTCACTACACTACAACACTAGTAGCCAAGCTCGCTATAGTCTTACTTCTCCAAAGTTCTCAACTTTGCTCCAGCAGACTTCGCTTTGCTGACGCTTTCACAGCCTGTTTCCTAGGTCTGTTCATCATGTAATAGGTGTTTTCAAGCATGCCCAATCCAATGGTCATATCCGCAATCCAATTGGTGTACAACTCGCTGAGATATTCAACAAGTTCGCATTTCGCATAATTGAGCTTTTAATGGTTTTTATTTTCCTGTAGCCTGTACACAAGGCCTAGCACAGGTAGCTGTTACGCAATAGGTGCTCTTAAATGCGAGGAATCCAACGCTTCTATCCGCGCCCAAATCCGTTTACAACTCGTCGAGATATTCACTATTTTGTACCAAGTGCTCAACTGGCTGAGAGCAGATTCCGCTTTGGTGTGAGCTTCGCCACGCCGCTACCCCATCGTGTTGGGTGTCATCTTGAGCGGATTCTCGCCAGCTTTCCAACGCTTCCATCCGCGAGTAAAACGGTTGCGATTTGAGCGCGCTGCGCCCTTATCAGTGACACATCACCAACTCTTTGATTTGAGACTTCGCTGTTTTGGATCCTCCTACCGGTGTAGCTTGATCCGGAGTGCTTCGGAAACGTTATAGACAGATTCTGCAATAGAATCGGCTAATTTCCGCTCCAAGAAGCGAGTCTTTAACAGCTGTAATGCTTCTCTTAACAGCTTCGGAGTTTTGAGACCCCCTTTGATGGACACCTGGCCTGTTGGCTGTGCTGTTGATTGACAGCTGATGCAGCTTACCAGGGAGCCCCAGGGCCCATCAGAGTCGTCGCTCTCTTGCCCTCTTACTCTCATCATCTTCGCATTTTTGAGGTCTGCAGCCTTGCTCCTCCAGTTCTTTGCCTTGGACTCACTTCCTACCAGTCTTTGCAGTGTATCTCTAGCCCTGAGAGCGTCGCTCTTTTGATTCCTGACTCTGCAAAGCTGTGAGTCCATCATAGACACTGTCTACTGCCTGATCTCATGATACACACAGCTCCTTGTTAGATCTATCAGATCTGAAGCCTGTGCATCGCACTAGAGCCCTGCTGTGTGTATTAGGTGCGCTCTTATGCTCTGATGAGTCCAGATCTTGTCTGATCTGATGCTGTGTGTTATTAGCTTCGCTAATTTTCGCTCTATCTCTGTGTCATCACTGTTCCTCTGCCACCATCATCCTCTATTCTTTACTCCATGTCCACCCATGCCTCTACTATGTCCCCAGATCCTCTGGATGGTCTCCAGAACCCTCAGAGTCATTCCCACTCCCATCATTCTGTCCTCTCATCACGCCCATTCCTCTCCTGAAGTCGATCCCAGTGTGTGCAGGAGCGTGCCGAGCTTCTCCAAGAACTCGTCAACGACTTTTTCTGCAGGCAGGATCACTTCCCTCCGCGCCTTTCTTACCGCTGCTCGAGCTACCGGAGCTTCTCCTCACGAGCTCCAGGATTACGTCGACCAGGTCATTGCTCTCCGAGACTACCGTGACCCTGCTGGGGCTAGGACACCCGAGCACGAGCAGTCCGAGTCTTTGGATGAACAAGAGGCTCGACCGCGCGCTGCTTTGGATGAGGCCGCTTGGGCCCAACTTGAGGCCAAGATCAGAGATGTTGAGCCACCACAGCATGCTCCAGATCTTGGTCTCTCTCTCCTTGAACGTCTTTTGCGCTCCGGTTCTTCCACTTCCAGTACACCTTCTACCGGGCTTTCAGCTGCGGTTCTTGCTGCTGCTCCCCATCTCGCACAACTCAGCTCTCAATCGTCAGTTGATAAACACATTCAACAGACAATTGAGCTTCGACGTGCTTTGGCAGCTGAGAAGGATGTGGACGTTCTTGTTGAGCTCTTGCAAGCGCGTCGGATCAAGGATCCCTTTGCGCGAGCTTTCTGGAAGCTTATTGTGCAAGACCGTTATGTCGACTTTGAGAAGCTATTTGCTTCTCTATCTGGGACAGTCAATCATCACGACGACTCGCAGCCTTTTGCTGCAAACTATATACTGGTTAAGAAGGATCAGTACTCTGCTCGTCGGACTCTTCAGTCTGAGTCTGACTGGAGTCGAGTTTTCGATGCTTGGTATGAGGGTGTCATCGTGGTCTACCCTCATCGCCAGTCTGAGCTGCAAAGCTATAGACAAAGCATTGTGGACTTTTTCCGTGCTACTAGTAGCACATCTCTTGTTCCTATTCAAATCGACCGGGAGACTCGTCTGCGCTATGACCAGACACCTTTCAGGCTGGATAGTCGAGAGGCTGTTCAGCTCCCACTTCTTACTCAATTACCGTCCACTCTCAGCGCCTTCTACTTCTACAAAGCGCAGCTTGGAGGAGCGTTTGGAGAGTGGGTCCAAGCGTCGCAAGGATGTCATCTGCGACAATTGGAATGCTGAGAGGTGTAGTAAGAAGTGCCCAGGTCGCAGGCAGCATGGGACTTGCTCTGAGTGTTTTGCCAATCACTCAGCCAAATCCAGTCCCACCTGCTGGATCCGCTTCCAAGCCAGAAGAAGCATTGCTGGTAGCGGAGCGAGTAGCAAGAGCACAGGAACGTCCTAAGCCTCTTCCTTCTTTAAAGCGCAAGTCTTCTATGGAACAGTGTACCCCACGCTTCAGACGTGGTTATATATTTACAGACCGTGTATCTACTACAAAATCAAGAGAGCCTCCGAGCATTTTATCCACTTATTCTGCTCCACCTCTCCCAACTCCTCCTGAGCGTATTCTGAATGATCCTCACATTCAACAATCTTTGGCTGCAGTAGCCAACTACATTCATGTTGGAACCCCATTCAACATTCAACGTCTTGAGCACTTGTTAGCCAAACATCCCAATCGTCCTTTTGTCGATTCAGTCATTCACTCCTTACATCAAGGCTTCTGGCCCTTTCATGATGGCGAGTGGGAACAGCATCTAGCTGAGCGCTATGACAACTACACGGATGATCCTAAGGACTTGGTCGAAATACGTAAATATCGAGATCAAGAGGTGGCTGCTGGTCGTTGGAGTCCTGCTTTACCAAAGGATTTCAAGATGCTGCCTGGTATGCGCATCTCTCCTATGTTTGTTGTATGGCAAAAGGATGGAGATAAAGACAAACCACGCATTGTTATGGATCACACCGGCAATGGCTTAAACGAGGGCATTCTGAAGGAAGATGCTAAAGTACGTTATGATGACATGCATTCCTTTGCGCAAGTCATACATGATGTGAGACGTGCTCATCCACATGAAGATCTTCTTCTCTTCAAAAGTGATGTCTCCAAAGCATTCCTCAATCTACCTGCTCATCCCATTTGGCAACTGCACCAAGTAGTCACAGTTGATGGACTTCTGCATATTGTACGCAGAATGATCCTTGGCACTCGAGCTTCACCACGTTGTTGGTGTTCACTTTCTGGACTGCTAAACTGGATTGCTTGGCAGTTAGGCATCGAGGACTTACATGATTATATGGATGACTTCTTTGGTTGGGACTTCAATCGCAACCTTATTCATTTTCATGGCAAACTGCGACCTCGACGTCAAGTGCAGCTTCTGATCTTCTGGGATTACATCTCCTGTCCTTGGGATGACAAGAAGCAAGAGCATGGAGCCACTCTAGTCATTATTGGCTTTTGGGTTGATATCTGCGCAGGATCTATGTCTCTGTCTGCAAGGTCTTTACAAGACTTACAAGACAACATTTCTGGATTCCTGAGCACTCCCAATCGTAAGCCATCTCTACAGCTTTGGCTGAGGCTTGGAGGACATTTGAATTGGGCACTCAATGTCTTACCTTGGGCAAAGCCAGCTTTAACCGAGCTTTATCGCAAAACTCGAGGAAAATCTGTGGCATACAAAGGCATTCCTATCAATGCTGAAGTTACAGAGAATCTGATATGGTTTGCCAAGATGGCTAAAGAATGCATTGGAGTACGATTTGCAGATGCTCAAGCATGGGATGATAATGAAGCAGACTTTGTTGGCTGGACAGATGCTAGCAATACTGGTTTGTCCTTTGTCTACGCTGGAAATGGATTCCTCTATCAGCTTCAAGGTGATCCAAAAGCTCCAGTAACCGATATCTTCTTCAGAGAGCTGCTTGCCATCTTGTCTCTTATCCACCATGCTGCATCTATGTCAACTCCTTCTCGTCGCATCTTGATTCATACAGACAGCCTTGATTCTGTGGCTGTCTTCAACACCATGTCTGCATCAGAATCCTCCCACAATTCCATTCTCCTTGCAGTAGCCTCCATTGTCCTTCAGACTGGCATTGACATTCGAGTTAGGCACATTGCAGGCAAAGTGAACATCAGAGCTGATCTGTTGTCACGCCTCTTGCTTGATGATTACCACAAGCAATTTCCCT
Source organism: Hymenopellis raphanipes (assembly GCA_036872995.1). Classification (NCBI taxonomy): domain Eukaryota; kingdom Fungi; phylum Basidiomycota; class Agaricomycetes; order Agaricales; family Physalacriaceae; genus Hymenopellis; species Hymenopellis raphanipes. The sequence continues at coordinate 186,085 of JAYMDG010000035.1, forward strand.
CCGACCGCGTCCGCACATTTGAGCCTCCAAGAGAGCTCTTGCCGGCGCGATGGAGAGAGAGTGCTTTAGAAGCCTTGGGCGAGGGGAGAAAGAACTCCTCCTCTCGCCCTACAATGGATTTGAAAAAGTTGGATGATCTAGTTCACTTTCTTCAAGTCCATGCTATTGAAAAATCAACTCGAAAAGGATATGCTACTGGTGCACGTGACTATGCACGCTTCTGTAAGAATCACCATCTTCCTCTGGATCCAACTCCAGAAACTCTATCACGCTATATTGCATATTCATCTCGCTATATCAAGTCAGCACCCAAGTATCTTACTGGTGCCAAACACTTCATCGAAGAATTCTACCCTGACTTTGCTGCAAATCGAGCCACCGCTGCAGTACAAGCTACAATTTGAGGGGCCAACAAAATGCGAGCTGATCCTATTCAGCGCAGACCTCTCTCTTCGCACTCATCACCTTCAATCTGCTCTAAACCAAGCTAACTCTACCAATACCTTTGATGATCTTCTCTTCGCAACCTTACTATCTTGCGGATTCTATGGCTGTCACAGAGCTGGAGAGCTTACCATGTCGAATGATAAGTCTCTTCGTGATTGGCGCAAAGTCATTAAAAGAGCTTCATTGCATTTTACCAAGGATTCTGCAGGCTATACCTTACCTTATCATAAAGGTGATCCTTATATATCATGGCACCGCCATTTTATTCATGGATCAAGAGGTTGCATGTCCTCTGAAGCTTTGAAGCGCTATACACATCGTCGTGACAAGCTTCACGGAGCTCGAGCTGCTTTATTCGTCAAAGAGGATGGATCTAGACCAACAAGGTCCTGGTTTGATGCTAGACTCACAGCATTATTTGGCAAAGAGTTTGGAGGTCATTCAATGCGTGCTGGAGGAGCCACATTCTATGCTAGTCTAGGACTGTCTGAAGCTGTACTTCAAGCTTTAGGTCGATGGTCATCTGCTGCATGGAAGATCTATATTCGAGATAATCCTACTGTGAGAGCAGCAGAGGAGTTAGCAGCGAAACGAGCTGCTCATTGATAATTTCTTTTATTCTCTTTATCTTTCTCCTCGCGTCTCAATCTCATTTTCTCTCACCACCACCATCCCCCACACACAACATTACATAGCCATCTATAGCCCGTCTTGATCCGCTTGAATAGAATTGGTCACGTGCCAGAAGTTGCTAACTAACCTCGTGTGAAACTTAAGCAGTGGTCGAAGTAAAAGCGGGTTCCAAGGGTAAGGAGCGTTTTCAGAGGCCTCTGCCCTCCTACACCTCCTCTAAATGCATGCTGGCCTCGTCAGCATGTTCCTTTCATGTAGTCATGCTCACTACACTACAACACTAGTAGCCAAGCTCGCTATAGTCTTACTTCTCCAAAGTTCTCAACTTTGCTCCAGCAGACTTCGCTTTGCTGACGCTTTCACAGCCTGTTTCCTAGGTCTGTTCATCATGTAATAGGTGTTTTCAAGCATGCCCAATCCAATGGTCATATCCGCAATCCAATTGGTGTACAACTCGCTGAGATATTCAACAAGTTCGCATTTCGCATAATTGAGCTTTTAATGGTTTTTATTTTCCTGTAGCCTGTACACAAGGCCTAGCACAGGTAGCTGTTACGCAATAGGTGCTCTTAAATGCGAGGAATCCAACGCTTCTATCCGCGCCCAAATCCGTTTACAACTCGTCGAGATATTCACTATTTTGTACCAAGTGCTCAACTGGCTGAGAGCAGATTCCGCTTTGGTGTGAGCTTCGCCACGCCGCTACCCCATCGTGTTGGGTGTCATCTTGAGCGGATTCTCGCCAGCTTTCCAACGCTTCCATCCGCGAGTAAAACGGTTGCGATTTGAGCGCGCTGCGCCCTTATCAGTGACACATCACCAACTCTTTGATTTGAGACTTCGCTGTTTTGGATCCTCCTACCGGTGTAGCTTGATCCGGAGTGCTTCGGAAACGTTATAGACAGATTCTGCAATAGAATCGGCTAATTTCCGCTCCAAGAAGCGAGTCTTTAACAGCTGTAATGCTTCTCTTAACAGCTTCGGAGTTTTGAGACCCCCTTTGATGGACACCTGGCCTGTTGGCTGTGCTGTTGATTGACAGCTGATGCAGCTTACCAGGGAGCCCCAGGGCCCATCAGAGTCGTCGCTCTCTTGCCCTCTTACTCTCATCATCTTCGCATTTTTGAGGTCTGCAGCCTTGCTCCTCCAGTTCTTTGCCTTGGACTCACTTCCTACCAGTCTTTGCAGTGTATCTCTAGCCCTGAGAGCGTCGCTCTTTTGATTCCTGACTCTGCAAAGCTGTGAGTCCATCATAGACACTGTCTACTGCCTGATCTCATGATACACACAGCTCCTTGTTAGATCTATCAGATCTGAAGCCTGTGCATCGCACTAGGAGCCCTGCTGTGTGTATTAGGTGCGCTCTTATGCTCTGATGAGTCCAGATCTTGTCTGATCTGATGCTGTGTGTTATTAGCTTCGCTAATTTTCGCTCTCCCTCCCGCCTCTACCCTTATTATATATTAAGTAGACTACTCTACGTAGGTAGCCCGTCTTGATCCGCTTGAATAGAATTGGTCACGTGCCAGAAGTTGCTAACTAACCTCGTGTGAAACTTAAGCAGTGGCATGGTTCCAACTAGATCTTGGTTTGAATCCAAATTCTTTGCGCTGGTGAGCAGAGAGTTTGGCGGACATTCAGTTCGTTCTGGAGGTATAACATTCTATGCATCTCTGGGACTTGCCGAGTCCATTCTTCAAGCCTTAGGTCGTTGGTCATCATCTGCTTGGAAGATCTATATACGCGATCACCCAGCAGTCCGTGCCGCTCAGCAGTTAGCAGCTCAAAATAAATCATCTCATTGAAAACCTCTTTTTCCTTCCCTCATCTTGCGTCTCGTAAACATCTTTCTTCACCTCCTAGCCACTCCTCCACTACACCATACATAGCATAGTAGGCACTTTACGATACGCTGAATTGATGAGGCCCCTTGGGGTCTGTTTTGGCCTAACTCTGTGTGAACTAAAAGCATAGGTCGATGTAAACGCGGATTCCGGGGGGGGAGGGAGCGTTTTCAGAGAGGCCTCTGCACGCCCCACACCTCTCCTCCATCCTTCTCCCACCTTCCTGCATAAGGAAGTTAATTCAGCTAGCTTTATTTGAGTCAAACCGAGTCAAACCGTCATCTGGTCAAAGAATTGCCTTTTTTGATCAAAGGCTCACTCCCTGCTGCTTCTACTGCAGCCTACCTCCCTTCCAGTCATTGGCCTACACTTACCTAGCCTGTGTTTGGTGTTGCAGTAGCAACAGAGGCCACTCCCAGGGTGCTCTAGGATGTGTAATCCTGATGACTAATACTCTGCTCCTTTTGCTTTTACCATCATCTTCTCTCTGAGGCAAGCAGATTATTATCCCTCCAGTCCTCTTGCTCAGGACTGATGCCACACCCCTCTAGAGCACTGTCTGAAGCCCCCTAGCCAGCCCAAAACCAGTCCAGACAGGCCCAAAGTGCCCAATTTGTGGGAATTGCACACTTTTGCTCTCCCAGGCAAGCACTACTCTCTCTACTCAGTCCTCCTGCTCAGGGCTGATGGATAGACCCACTAGGAGCCTATTGCCACCATTTGCTACACCCCAAACTCGCAAATCCTGCCCCTGCTCCCAGTATGTGGTTATGTCTCATATCCAGCCATTCAATTCTGATGGCTTCTGTGCCCAGATACCCATTCCTTTTCAAGGACTCCTTATCAAGGACATCTCTGTGGGCTATCTGGTCACAGGTGTGCTCTCTGCACTGTCTCACTCCCATCTCTGCTAACCTGTGTTATCTGGTCACAGTTAGCTCCGCTTTTTTGCGTCCCCACCCACCTCTCCCACAGTAATTACATTTCATGTATTATCTACATTCCATGTACTGTAAGGCACTTTACGATACGCTGAATTGATGAGGCCCCTTGGGGTCCGTTTTGGCCTAACTCTGTGTGAACTAAAAGCATAGGCCAGAGAATAATATCGATTTCTGGGTTCTTGTCACGAATCGCCTTCCTCGTGACCTAGCGCCCTTTCCTTTTCCGTCATTGGTGACGCATCAGAGCGCCTAGACACATGGTCAAGTCATCCGCATGCTATGCACAGTCCGGGTCCTGTCAATCACCATGGGACTGTCACCTGGACAGCTTGCTGATATCCCGGACCGCTGCCTCGGACCGCCCGGGTTACTGGATGGACAGGTGGATTGGATGTCGTCGCGATGACAGGTTAGATATATATACACACGGTCTTGTAGCTAGTTCCCCACTCTGTCCTCTTTTGTCTCCGTACTACACAGTCTCCTCTGTACTACGTCGAGCTAGCACAGCGTCTCTTACGCTTCTCTTATATCATTTCTATCGCTTCACTCTTCCATCGCTCCCCTAGTCGCGGCCTGAGCGGTCTTGTGCTTACGTGGTCACTGTTCTTGACATTAGGACAGAGTCTTCACTACGCTCACCTCGCATATGTCCTGCACCGAGGACTCCTGCACCGCTGATTACGATCATCTCCCCAACTGCCCACGTCGTTCCCGAGCCACCAAGCTTACCTTGAAAGAGGTGTCTCCTGATAAGAAGGTCCTTGATAACCACGCTGCCTTCTGCTTGCACCTCCCCATAGTTGCCCAACACCGACAATATCTTCGTCGAGATCAACGCGATCAGCAGCGATCTCACCCATACCGTCGTCCACCCCCATCTTTGTTCCTGCCAAGCACACCTCTGCCTAGAGCCCCATCGCCACCACGTCTTTCAAAGCGCCACAGTACATCACTGAAGCCGACTTCGTCGATCCCAAACCCCTTCTCACTTCCACTGTCGACGGCAACGGTCAACGCTATCTCATTATCAAGAACCGAGGCCGTTGCGAAATCAAGTACTACGACTCTGGAAACCCTGACAAACAGAAAGGGTGGTACTATATTGGCGAAGACGAGTCAGTCTTCATCGCAACCCATCATCTTCCAGATCCACCTAGCGAAGATGAAGAAGAGGAGAACCAAGCTGAGTCTACCCCTATACAGCCAGTAATCGTCGCTCCAACCCCTGTCGTAGCATCAGGACATCGTGTTGGACGATCTCCAGCCCTTCCACACGTTACTCCCCCTGTCAGTCCGCCACCACCATCGGAACCTTCCTCCTCCTCTGACGAAGAAGGCCCGAACTCACTTGAACATACCACTGTATCCCCTCCCCCATCTCCGTCACCGCCATCATCCCCATCGCCGCCACCGCCACCACCCGCTGTCGTCGCTGTTATCCCTCGACCAATGTCTCGCTCAGATCGCGGCACCAAGCCTAAGCCTTTCGCAGGTGATCGCAGCCAGTCACGCCTTTTTATCCAAGAACTTCACAACTTTCTCCGTCTTAATGCTGCCAACTATACCACTGAACCTGACAAAATCTCCTTTTTCTTCACCTGCTTCGAACGCGACACCACTGCTGGAGAATGGGCCTCCAATGGCATGGAAGCCTACGACAATGAGACAGCAGCCACATTCACTGGCACCAAAGTCTGGAGCACGATCGCAGACTGTGTTACCCAGTTCACTGCCGCCTTCGGTGCACTCGATTCCACCACTGCCGCTCGCAATGACCTTGACGCTCTGCGCCAGCGGGAGAGTTTGCCAAGATTGACGCGTTCATGACGCGCTTTCAAACTCTCTCGCTCAAGTCTAAGTACGAGGAAGCTGCCCTTATCCATTTCTTCAAGCAGGGCATTCGCTCTGAGACTCGCTCTGTCATCTCGAAGCAGCATCCCCAGCCTGCCGATTTGGTGCAGTGGAAGGAATGAGTGGTCAACTTCGAGAACGCCGAAGCGGGCGCTCAAGGCTGAGAACGCGGCTAGGTATCCCTCGCGCTTTTACAGCCAGCCTCGTGCTATGAACACCCCTTCTCAAGACATGGGTGTTCCTATGGATGTTGACGCCCAACGGCGCACCTCAGGTGCAACTAGAGACCTCAACGAGTCCGACGTGAGTCAGACTCGCAACTCGTGATGTGAGTACTCACGTCAAAAAAGGGCCTGCTCACACTCGCGTCGGACTCGACTCGCGCGATGACTCATGAGTCATCGCGAGTCTACTCGTGAGTACTCGCTTTGAGTCCGAGTCATCTCGGATACTCACGAGTACTCGCGAGTCCATCCACCAATATTCATGCCCAGTGAGCATCCCCGTGCCATTGCCTGGGGACAGTCAGCTGGGCATGATGATGTTAGGATGAGAGTGTGAGGATGGTGGTGGTGGTGGTGGTGGTGATGGTGATGGTGGGCAAGGTGAGGGTGGTGGTGGTGGTGGTGGTCGTCGTCGTCTATGCGTTGAACGCGTCATCATCTCCTCCTCCTTCTCCTCCTCCTCCTCCTCTCTCTTCCTCCTTGTGCTATCCTCCATCCCACAATCCTCGCGTTACCGTCATCCTCGCGTTATCGCCCGAGTCGTGTCCAAGTCGTCCGAGTAGTCATCTCTGCCATCGCAGAGACAGCAGCAGCAGGTCTGGCACATAGCCAGACCACAAATCCATACCCCAGAGGCTGCTTGACAATCGTCAGAGCAGCAGGAGCGACAATCGTCGCATCCTGGGTGATCGTAGTGGCGGGAGGAAGCAAGAGAGACGACTCGATCAGACGCTTATGCGTCCTTTCAGATCTCGGCCCGATACGCCGGATCGGGCGAAATTGTCGCGTATAGCTCGTTTGAGCGACGCAAGGAACCGTTTGAGTAGGTAAAATTTTGTAAATTCATATTAAATATAACTCTAAATATTTGCGAGTCATCATGTGATGACTCACGCCCGAGAAAGTGATACTCAGACTCGTACTCGCACTCGCGTGTATTTGACTCGCGAGTCCCACGAGTCCGAACTCCGAGGTGCCCGACGCGAGTCGAGTCCGGGCAAGACTCGCGGACTCGCGGACTCGTTGAGGTCTCTAGGTGCAACTTCTAGTTTTACTGGGCTTACGAGACTGACCCCCATGGACAGAGAACGTCTCCGTCGTCAAGGTGCTTGCTTCCGATGCCGCCGACCTGGTCACATGTCTCGTGACTGCCCAGGACGCGAACCCGACCCCGCGCCTGCACCCGCACCCCGAACCTCTGGACGCTCCATTCGTAGCACGGACGTAACTCCTGCTACCGACACCCCCACTGCCTCCACATCGACGGCCCAACCCGTCAGAACTCGTGATGCAATCAAGGAATTGAGTGACGCGTTTAACCGCGTCAAAGGGCTCCAGGGAGAAGAGAAGGCAGAGGCGGCCAGTTATTTGAAGGATCTTGTTGCGCATATGGATTTTTAGAGCACTCCCCCACCGCAACGTTGGGAGGAGTTGTACGATATACTGCTGGAAGTGTCGGGCGAAATAAATTTTCGGTTTTGTCATCCCTTTGTGAGCGTGTCCATCCTTCAGAACTTCGGATGTCAGCAATCACAAGAAATCGACAGACACCTTCGCTCGTACTCGAACCGAATTCATCGGAAAAGTCTCCGGCAGACAAATCGTTGCTCAGGCGCTTATTGATAGTGGCGCCGAAGGAATCATCATCAACAGCAAGTTCACTAAACGCCACCACTTGACCCTTCTTCCTGTTCCCAAACCCTTTCCCGTTCGAAATGTCGATGGATCTGAGAACATCATGGGCTACGTCACTCATTTCACTCTTCAGCGTGCACGAATTTACAACCACGATCGTACAGCGTACCACGAAGAGGAAATCGAGCTCTACGTCACTGACATTGGTGATCACGATGTAATCCTCGGAACCGACTGGCTTGACGAACACAATCCCGAGATTGACTGGGCCGGTTATGAGCTGCACTTTACACGGTGTCCAGCCTCTTGTATTCATAGGCCTAAACCGCCAGTCACTCACGTACGTGCCAAAGCTAAACAAACCCCGTCATCGCTCATACCACTCCCCATGATCCCCGACTCCACCACCGAGACTACGAAGTCAAATGGAGTGACCCCATTCCAGGCGCTGTTGCCAAACCAGTGCAACGACTCGCTGGAAGACGTCTTCCTGTTCGCGTCTTCAACCATGTTCAGATACCGGTAGTCCTCTTCACCGAGGATGAGGACGAAGAACCGGAGGTTGACCCCATTTAGACGCAAGATGTCTTCGAACAACATTACCACCACGATGACTATCCTCGACCCTCTTCTACTCCATTAGACCCCACTGATGTTCACATTCGAGCCACATTCACGAACTCACAGAAACTGGCTGAAGCGGCTCAAGCTCAAGCTAAACCGGACGATCGTCCGCTCAAGGAACGTGTTCCTTCCCCATATCATGCGTTTCTCACTGTCTTTGACAAGCGAACCTCTGAACGACTCCCTGCTCATAACACTTGGGACCATGCCATCGATCTCAAACCAGACTTCGAGCCCAAGACCTGCAAGACGTACCCGCTCTCTCCAGACGAACAGAAGCAGCTTGACTCGTTTCTGGATGAGAATCTCAAGAAAGGGTATATCCGACCTTCGAAGTCGTCCATGGCGAGTCCTTTCTTCTTTGTTAAGAAAAAGGATGGATCATTGCGGCCTGTACAGGACTACCGCGAACTCAACAAGGGCACTGTCAAGAACGAGTATCCACTTCCGCTTATCCCAGAACTCATCGACAAACTCAAGGGCGCTCGTATCTTCTCCAAGATAGATCTTCGTTGGGGATATAACAATGTACGTATGAAGGAAGGAGACGAGTGGAAGGGGGCCTTCAAGACTAACCAAGGGCTTTTCGAACCAACGGTCATGTTCTTTGGACTCATGAACTCCCCGGCGACCTTTCAGGCGATGATGAACAGTATCCTCAAGGATCTCATCGACTCTGGGAAGGTCGTCGTCTCATGGACGATATCCTGATCTTCACCGAGACCTTGGAAGAGCACAGACGCCTTGTACGAGAGGTCCTGCAGCGTCTCCAAGACCATGACCTTTACGCCAAACCAGAGAAGTGCGTCTTGAAGCTGAGTCCGTCGAGTTTCTAGGACTTATCATTTCTCACAACGCACTTCGCATGGACCCGGTCAAAGTATCCGGCGTAGCGCAGTGGCCAACTCTACGTCGAGTCAAGGATGTCCAAGCCTTCCTCGGATTCAGAAACTTCTACAGACGATTCATCAAAGACTTCTCGAAGATCGCTCAACCACTGTTCGATCTTACCAAGAAAGATCATGTATGGGATTGGAGTTCCGCTGCCCAAACGGCCTTTCAGGCTCTCAAAGATGCGTTTACCTCTGCTCCTGTTCTAATCATGCCGGATCCTGATAAACCCTATCGCGTGGAAGCAGACGCATCCGATTTTGCGACCGGAGCCACGCTCTACCAGCAGGGAACTGACAAGCAATGGCATCCGTGTGCATTCCTGTCCAAGTCTCTCAACGAAACCCAACGCAACTACGACATTCACGACAAAGAACTCCTTGGCATCATTCGAGCGCTAGAGGATTGGCGACACTACCTCGAAGGCGCGCGCCATAAGGTCGAAGTCATCACCGACCACAAGAACCTGGAGTACTTTACCCAGTCCCAGAAGCTGAGTCGTCGTCAAGCCCGATGGGCGTTATTCCTTACGCGCTTTGACTTTGAACTGATTCATAAACGAGGAACCCTGAACCATAGCGACCCTCTCTCTCGCCGACCAGATCATAAAGAGGGGGTCGAGGATGATAACGCAGATCGCGTACTGCTTGATCCCACATTCTTCCGCATTCGTGCTGTACGTCCAGGCGCAGTGACGTCCATTGGAGATAATGAGTTGAGAAAGCGGGTCGAGAGTGTCCATCGAAGGACAAGGAAGTCCTCAGTGCGTTAGACGTTATTCTTAACAATGGACCTCGTTCGCTGGTCAAGAATCTACAGGAATGGAACTACGAAGAAGGCCTGGTACTCTTTCGAGGAAAGATTTACGTTCGTAAGGATGCCGCACTTCGTCGAGACATTGTCAAGATGTACCACGACTCGGTTGTTACTGGACACCCTGCTGCCAAGCAATCCAGTTTAACAGTCCAGAAAGCGAACACCAACAACGTGGTGAAGCTCGAGTGCCAAGAATCATTCTGCGTACAATATGCAGAAGTCCGTCAACTGTGACTACTTGATGCAGCTGCCAAATGGGATGAGCAGGTAGGTTGAGGAATGCTTTGGAGACGTCGCTTTTGAAGAGAAGAAGATCTTCATGTGGATGAGCACGTCTCACATCATGTATGACTTGCGCAAAAGAGTGCATGTCATCGTAGCGTACTTTAGCATCCTCCTTCAGAATGCCCTCATTTAAACCATTGCCGGTGTGATCCATGACAATGCGTGGCTTCTCTTTGTCTCCATCCTTTTGCCATACAACAAACATAGGAGAGATGCGCATACCAGGCAGCATCTTGAAATCCTTTGGTAAAGCAGGACTCCAACGACCAGCAGCCACCTCTTGATCTCGATATTTACGTATTTCGACCAAGTCCTTAGGATCATCTGTATAGTTGTCATAGCGCTCAGCTAGATGCTGTTCCCACTCTCCATCATGAAAGGGCCAGAAGCCTTGATGTAAGGAGTGAATGACTGAATTGACAAAGGGACGATTGGGATGTTTGGCCAATAAGTGCTCAAGACGCTGAATGTTGAATGGAGTTCCAACATGAATGTAGTTGGCTACTGCAGCCAAAGATTGTTGAATATGAGGATCATTTAGAATACATTCCAATTGTCGCAGATGACATCCTTACGACGCTTGGACCCACTCTCTCCAACGCTCCTCCAAGCTGCGCTTTGTAGAAGTAGAAGGTGCTGAGAGTGGACGAAGCAATTGAGTGAAGAAGTGGGAGCTGAACAGCCTCTCGACTATCCAGCCTGAAAGGTGTCTAGTCATAGCGCAGACGAGTCTCCCAGTCGATTTGAATAGGAACAAGAGATGTGCTACTAGTAGCACGGAAAAAAGTCCACAATGCTTTGTCTGTAGCTTTGCAGCTCAGACTGGCGATGAGGGTAGACAATGACGACACCCTCATACCAAGCATCGAAAACTCGACTCCAGTCAGACTCAGATTGAAGAGTCCGACGAGCAGAGTACTGATCCTTCTTAACCAGTATATAGTTCGCAGCAAAAGGCTGCGAGTCATCATGATGATTGACTGTCCCAGATAGAGAGGCAAAAAGCTTCTCGAAGTCAACATAACGGTCTTGCACAATAAGCTTCCAGAAAGCTCGTGCAAAGGGATCCTTGATCCGATGTGCTTGCAAGAGCTCAACAAGAACATCCACATCCTTCTCAGCTGCCAAAGCACGTCGAAGCTCGATTGTCTGTTGAATGTGTTTGTCAACTGACGCTGGAGAGCTGAGTTGTGCGAGATGGGGAGCGGCAGCAAGAACCGCGGCTAAAAGCCCGGTAGAAGGTGTAGTGGAGGTGGAAGGAGCGGAGCGCAAAAGACGTTCGAGGAGGGAGAGACCAGGTTCTGGAGCATGTTGTGGTGGCTCAACATCTCTGATCTTGGCCTCGAGTTGGGCCCAAGCGGCCTCATCCAAAGCAGCGCGAAGTCGGGCCTCTTGCTCATCCAAAGACTCAGACTGCTCATGCTCAGGCGTCCTAGCTCCAGCAGGGTCACGGTAGTCTCGGAGGGCAATGACCTGGTCGACATAATCCTGGAGCTCGTGAGGTGAAGCTCCGGTAGCTCGAGCAGCGGTAAGGAAGGTGCGAAGCAGAAGTAATCCTGCCTGCAGAAAAGTCATTGACGAGTTCTTGGAGAAGCTCGGCACGCTCTTGCACAGAAGGATCGACTTCAGGAGAGGAATGGCATAATGAGGGGAGAGAATGGTGGGAGTGAGAACGACTCTGAGGGTTCTGGAGACCATCCAGAGGATCTGGGGACATGATGGAGGCATGAGTGGACATGGAGTGAAGAATAGATGATGATGGTGGCAGAGGAACAGTGATGACACAGAGATAGAGCGAAAATTAGCGAAGCTAATAACACACAGCATCAGATCAGACAAGATCTGGACTCATCAGGGCATAAAAGCGCACCTAATACACACAGCAGGGCTCCTAGTGCGATGCACAGGCTTCAGATCTGAAAGATCTAACAAGGAGCTGTGTGTATCATGAGATCAGGCAGTAGACAGTGTCTATGATGGACTCACAGCTTTGCAGAGTCAGGAATCAAAAGAGCGACGCTCTCAGGGCTAGAGAAACACTGCAAAGACTGGTAGAAAGTAAGTCCAAGGCAAAGAACTGGAGGAGCAAGGCTGCAGACCTCAAAAATGCGAAGATGATGAGAGTAAGAGGGCAAGAGAGCGACGACTCTGATGGGCCCTGGGGCTCCCTGGTAAGCTGCATCAGCTGTCAATCAACAGCACAGCCAACAGGCCAGGTGTCCATCAAAGGGGGTCTCAAAACTCCGAAGCTGTTAAGAGAAGCATTACAGCTGTTAAAGACTCGCTTCTTGGAGTGGAAATCAGCCGATTCTATCGCAGAATCTGTCTATAACGTTTCGAAGCACTCCGGATCAAGCTACACCGGTAGGAGGATCCAAAACAGCGAAGTCTCAAATCAAAGAGTTGGTGATGTGTCACTGATAATGGCGCAGCACGCTCAAATCGCAACCGTTTTACTCGCGGATGGAAGCGTTGGAAAGCTGGTGAGAAATCGCTCAAGATGACACCCAACACGTTGGGGTAGCGGCGTGGCGAAGCTCACACCAAAGCGGAATCTGCTCTCAGCAAGTTGAGCACTTGGTACAAAATAGTGAATATCTCGACGAGTTGTAAACGGATTTGGGCGCGGATAGAAGCGTTGGATTCCTCGCATTTGAGAGCACCTATTGCATAACAGCTACCTGTGCTAGGCCTTGTGTACAGGCTACAGGAAAATAAAAACCATTAAAAGCTCAATTATGCGCAATGCGAACTTGTTAAATATCTCAGCAAGTTGTACACCAATTGGATCGCGGATATGACCATTGGATTGGGCATGCTTGAAAGTACCTATTACATGATGAACAGACCTAGGAAACAGACTGTGAAAGCGTCAGCAAAGCGAAGTCTGCTGGAGCAAAGTTGAGAACTTTGGAGAAGTAAGACTGTAGCGAGCTTGGCTACTAGTGTTGTAGTGTAGTGAGCATGACTACATGAAAGGAACATGCTGACGAGGCCAGCATGCATTTAGAGGAGGTGTAGGAGGGCAGAGGCCTCTGAAAACGCTCCTTACCCTTGGAACCCGCTTTTACTTCGACTTACCATGTCGAATGATAAGTCTCTTCGTGATTGGCGCAAAGTCATTAAAAGAGCTTCATTGCATTTTACTAAGGATTCTGCAGGCTATACCTTACCTTATCATAAAGGTGATCCTTTATATCATGGCACCGCCATTTTATTCATGGATCAAGAGGTTGCATCTCCTTTGAAGCTTTTGAAACGCTATACACGTCATCGTGACAAGCTTCATGGAGCTCGAGCTGCTTTACTTGTCAAAAAGGATGGATCTAGACCAATAAGGTCTTGGTTTGATGCTAGACTCACAGCATTATTTGGCAAAGAGTTTGGAGGTCATTCAATGCGTGCTGGAGGAGCCACATTCTATGCTAGTCTAGGACTGTCTGAAGCTGTACTTCAAGCTTTAGGTCGATGGTCATCTGCTGCATGGAAGATCTAGATTCGAGACAATCCTATTGTGAGAGCAGCAGAGGAGTTAGCAGCGAAATGAGCTGCTCATTGATAATTTCTTTTATTCTCTTCATCTTTCTCCTCGCGTCTCAATCTCATTTTCTCTCACCACCACCATCCCCCACACACAACATTACATAGCCATTTATAGCCCGTCTTAATCTGCTTGAATAGAATTGGTCACGTGCCAGAAGTTGCTAACTAACCTCGTGTGAAACTTAAGCAGTGGTCAGGCAGCAATGAGCAAGCCTAAATCGTTGAAGCGTAAATCTGACACTGTACCACCATCTCCACGCTTTAAGCGTGGCTATGTATTTCCTATGCTTTTAGTTCACACAGAGTTAGGCCAAAACGGACCCCAAGGGGCCTCATCAATTCAGCGTATCGTAAAGTGCCTTACAGTACAGGTAGATAATACATGAAATATAGTTACTGTGGGAGAGATGGGTGGGGACGCAAAAAAGCAAAGCTAACTGTGACCAGATAACACAGGTTAGCAGAGATGGGAGTGAGACAGTGCAGAGAGCACACCTGTGACCAGATAGCCCACAGAGATGTCCTTGATAAGGAGTCCTTGAAAATGACAGACAGACAAGGTGTGCTTGGAGCTTGACTTACCTTGAACTGAACGTTGACTAGCTTCAAGGTGAGGCGAGGTTACAGGCACCCTTCAGTTTCTGTGAAGCTCTTGTAAGGAATGGTAACGGTGAACACTTTTCAGTTTCAATCGAAGTCCTCACGAAGGCCTTGACTACACACGCTAAGTGAAGTGGTTATGTTAGGTCTTCGTTGGGTTAGCCAGCCGCGCCTGCACCTGTCAGTGTAGTAGTGTAGTCAAGCGAGCAAAGGCATAAAAGGCTTTTACATTCGTATCAGTTATCCACGGCCATAGGACTTGAAAGCACCGCATCCCGTCCGATCTGCGCAGTTAACCGGAGTGCCGCCTAGTTAGTACCACGGTGGGGGACCACGCGGGAATCCTGGGTGCTGTGGTTTTTGTTGCAATGTACACTCGTGTTTTGGTGGGCAAAGGGCTGACACGCTTCTTGATGGTCAGAGTAAGACTTGGTCTACCAGTCTGAGATTCCTAATGTATGAAAGGACTGCGTACTCCCCTGTCCGAGTCGTGGTCTTGGTGGCCTTCCTGACAGTGCGATTAACGCTGTTCTAACGGAATGGGTGTGGAAGTGTACCCGCAAGCGCTGAGTGGTTCTAACTCGAGGCCGCATCATGCTTCTACCCTTTGGGTTCGAGAGCATCGTGTCGTCTTGATAGAAACTAGTCATGCTCGCACTCAACATAAGTTGATCGTTGAGGTGTGGGGGTTACCCACATGAACACTTGCACCAACGTTCAATAGAGTCGAACCCTTCACTTTCGTTTGAACAGTATGAGAGTTGTTTCCACCAGCAACTCGAAGCCTTGACTACTGTCACTTTGGTACCAAGGTAATGGATAAGGATGATGAAGGTATCCCTAAGGGATCTGTGAGCTAGTTGCTTCGTAGACTTCAGGCCTCCCTTGCCTTGAGCGTCTTGAAGCTGCAAGAAGACTAGCTCACAGAGCGGAAGAGAGAAGCAGAAGGAGTGAAAGGGAGTACTTGAGGGCGGGGCAAGCAAGTGGAGGAGGGTAGTAGTTAGTTTAGTTAGATCACGAAAGGGAGTAGTAACATGCTAAGTAGGTGTTTACCTGCATAGTTCGCCGCTCTTACTTCTTAGTTGAAGCAGAAGGTCAGTCAAGTGAAGTAGGGGGTAGGGTTAGAGAGTTGTTAGTATGCCATATGTTGTCAATACATGTTCTTATTCAACGTCTAGTCAAGTTAAGTCGTACAGTCAAGTCGAGGCAAGTGTTTACTCGCGTTATCCTTAAGTACTGTGAGTAAGTATGCGCATTTACTTATCCCTTAGGTTCAATAGTCTTACGCTGAGTGCGGTGCAGCGCAGCGCAGCGGTAGTGTAGTTAGTTCAAGCCTTACTTACATCTAGTCAAGTTAAGTTCAAGTCTTACATTCAGTCAAGTCAAGATAAGGCTTGCGTCAAGTATAGTAAGGGCTTTGTTGACGTTCAGTCAAGTCGGCCCAAGTCTTACGTTCAAGTAAGGTCAGTCCTGCTAATGTACCCTTGAGTTCGTGTAGTCAATCTTACGTTAAGTCAAGGCCTAGGTCGAGTCAAGTAAAAGTAGTCAGTAGTCTAACGTTTGAAGTAGTAGTCTTAGTACTGGTAGTGTTAATACAGTTTATCTTATGCTAAGTCTGTTAGTCTGCGTACTTATCGTAAGTAGTGTGTTAGACTTATGTTTGAGGGCAAGTGTTCACTTACGCAGTGGTTAGTTCAAGTCAAGACGGTAAGGCGAGGCGGTAAGTACCTTATCTTATAAGCATCTAGTCGAGTCAAGTCAGGCGAGGCGGTAAGTAAAGGCCTTATCTTACATCTAGTCGAGTCAAGTCAAGCCAAGCCGCTTGTTCAGTCAAGTCAAGCGTGTGTAGGCGAGTCTTACGTTCAGCCAAGTCGGGCCCTCAGTCGAGCGTTCATCCAAGTCACGTCAAGTCAAGTAGGCAGGTCTGTTACCTTCAGTCAAGTTAGTTAAGAAGAGGTCAGTCAAGTCTTACGTTCAGTTAAGGTCAGTCTTGCCAATGTACGCTTGCGCTTTGGTGGACAGGGGCCGTCACGCCTCATGCACGACTGTGCAGCATGCGTGCTCAGAGGCCATCCT
>JAYMDG010000035.1:212500-215000 GCA_036872995.1 Hymenopellis raphanipes
TTACTTATCCCTTAGGTTCAATAGTCTTACGCTGAGTGCGGTGCAGCGCAGCGCAGCGGTAGTGTAGTTAGTTCAAGCCTTACTTACATCTAGTCAAGTTAAGTTCAAGTCTTACATTCAGTCAAGTCAAGATAAGGCTTGCGTCAAGTATAGTAAGGGGGTTTGTTGACGTTCAGTCAAGTCGGCCCAAGTCTTACGTTCAAGTAAGGTCAGTCCTGCTAATGTACCCTTGAGTTCGTGTAGTCAATCTTACGTTAAGTCAAGGCCTAGGTCGAGTCAAGTAAAAGTAGTCAGTAGTCTAACGTTTGAAGTAGTAGTCTTAGTACTGGTAGTGTTAATACAGTTTATCTTATGCTAAGTCTGTTAGTCTGCGTACTTATCGTAAGTAGTGTGTTAGACTTATGTTTGAGGGCAAGTGTTCACTTACGCAGTGGTTAGTTCAAGTCAAGACGGTAAGGCGAGGCGGTAAGTACCTTATCTTATAAGCATCTAGTCGAGTCAAGTCAGGCGAGGCGGTAAGTAAAGGCCTTATCTTACATCTAGTCGAGTCAAGTCAAGCCAAGCCGCTTGTTCAGTCAAGTCAAGCGTGTGTAGGCGAGTCTTACGTTCAGCCAAGTCGGGCCCTCAGTCGAGCGTTCATCCAGTCAGTCACGTCAAGTCAAGTAGGCAGGTCTGTCTGTTACCTTCAGTCAGTTAGTTAGTTAAGAAGAGGTCAGTCAAGTCTTACGTTCAGTTAAGGTCAGTCTTGCCAAATGTACGCTTGCGCTTTGGTGGACAGGGGCCGTCACGCCTCATGCACGACTGTGCAGCATGCGTGCTCAGAGGCCATCCTACCTATATAGAGGGAGAGGGTAACCGTTGAGCAAGTCAAGTCTTAGAACTGTTGAGTGCCAATGTACGCTCGCGTATTGGTGGACATGGGCTGTCACGCCTCATGCAAGACTGTGAGAGAGATGCGCTTAGAGACGGTTCTTCCTGTAGTATGGGAAGGACGTTGAACGTCGTGGGCTTAGTCTTTCGTTAACGTTGCTTTGTATGAGTGAGTGAGACGGTTCATGCATGCCTGCGCTGTGGCGAAGGGGGTGAATGAGGGCTCTTATTGATAACAAGACGTTCTTTAATATATAACAGCGCAGAAGGCCCGGCGGACTGAACAAGTTAGCTAGATGGGCGCGCTGTTGTTGTTGTTGAAGCACACTTGTTGGGTCAATGTACATCTGCATCTGCGCTTTGGTGGGCATGGGCTGCCACGCCTGCACAGTGTGAGTGTGAGAGATGCGCTTAGAGTTGTTGTTCCTATGTGAGAGGAAAGGAAAGGTGGGCATGGGCGTTGCGCAAGCCACGATGTCTTAGGCTTTTTCTTGACTTATCGAGTGGAAGCGACAGCGGGAGAGGCAGGCTTAGAGACGACATTCCCCCTTTCTCTGACAGCATGCGAACGAACTCCGCCAGTTCTCAAGCCATCGATGCGCTTGCCCTCGGGTAAATGCTGGCTTGGGACTTGACCTGTTCTTCAGTTTCTTTCGACGATTGATGCTAGTCAAGTATACTTGGTATTGAGTGTTGTGAGCTGTTAGTCTGTCTGTTCGGGTCATTTCATATTGAGGGGAGTCTTGTTCCCTTATTCAAAGTAAAAGTCTAGTCGCTCGAAGGATGCCGCGGTGAGAGAGAAGTGTTGAAACAGGATGTGCGTACTTCTTTGAAGTGCCCGAGTCTTGGAGTAGGACGAGAATCTCATTGCTAAGGGTTGAACGTCGCTGATGCCACCTTCTCAAGAGGTGTCCTTCAGAGGTCCAGTACGCCCGTTAAAATGGTTGAGCGGTCGTTAAACACTTTGAATGGGTAAGGGGGCAAGCTCATATGGCGGCGATCAGCCTAGAATGTACGATCGCGCTTTGGTGGACTGGGGCTCTCACGCCTCTTGAAGGGCACACACTGTGCTGTGCTGCGGATTGCGGATTTCCTACTATGAGAGAGAGAAGAGCAAAACAAGACTAGTATGTACACATACTCAGTGTTGGAGTAGTTCTGCATTCTCATGTTTACTTAGAGTTGAACGTCATTTCGACAACTGCCTTTCAGGTAGGTGTTGCTAATGGTCTAGTACGCTCGTTCAAGGGAAGACTGGCTGTCTTTGGACCGAGCTATTGATGTGCTTGCCTCGCAAGATGAACTAGCAGCTTGGGATGGGACGTTTAAAGCCTGGCGAGTCATTCAGTTCCTTCTAGTAACTGATGAGCCTGCAAAAGTCTACGACGACGACTGTTGTCGTGCTGGCAATGTGCGAGAGGTGCGGATTACTAGCTGATGATAGCTAATCCTGCCCGCTACTAATCAGTTGAGAATCCATCGTGACTGTGCATCATGCTTGACGTGAAGCCGGTTGTTGATAGTTCTCCCTGTAGGACAGCTTTTTGTTGTTACCCTAGGTTTCGACAAGGCGAACTGCTCCTTAAATTTGTGAGATTCGGGGAACTTGGTGTCTTGGTCTTAGCGGCTA
>JAYMDG010000035.1:222500-225000 GCA_036872995.1 Hymenopellis raphanipes
GTCCGATCTGCGCAGTTAACCGGAGTGCCGCCTAGTTAGTACCACGGGGGGGGGACCATCCTGGGAATCCTGGGTGCTGTGGTTTTTTTTGTTGCAATGTACACTCGTGTTTTGGTGGGCAAAGGGCTGACACGCTTCTTGATGGTCAGAGTAAGACTTGGTCTACCAGTCTGAGATTCCTAATGTATGAAAGGACTGCGTACTCCCCTGTCCGAGTCGTGGTCTTGGTGGCCTTCCTGACAGTGCGATTAACGCTGTTCTAACGGATGGGTGTGGGTGGGTGTGGAAGTGTAGCGCTGAGTGGCGCTGGTTCTGGAGGCTCGCATCGCATTCTACCCTTTGGGTTTTGGAGAGAGAGTGTCGTGTGATAGAAATAGAAGTCATGCTCGCACTCAACATCAGTTGATCGTTGAGGTGTGGGTGTGGGGTTACCACACATGAACACTTGCACCAACGTTCAATAGAGTCGACCCCTTCGTTTTTCGTTTGAACAGAGAGTTTCCACCAGCAACTCAGAAGCCTTGACTACTGTCACTTTGGTACCAAGGTAATGGATAAGGATGAATGGATAAGGATGATGATCTGTATCCTCTAGGGATCTGTGTGAGCTTAGAGAGACTTCAGGCCTCCTTGCCTTGAGCCTTGTCTTGAAGAGAAGAAGAAGACTAGCTCACAGAGAGAAGAGAGAAGCAGAAGGAGTGAAAGGGAGTACTTGAGGGGGGGGCAAGCAAGTGGAGGAGGGTAGTAGTTAGTTTAGTTAGATCACGAAAGGGAGTAGTAACATGCTAGGTAGGTGTTTACCTGCAGTTTCCGCTCTTCTTCTTCTGAAGTTGAAGCAGAAGGTCAGTCAAGGAAGTAGGGTTAGAGAGTTAGAGAGTTGTATGTTGTGCCATATGTTGTCAATACATGTTCTTATTCAACGTCTAGTCAAGTCAAAGTAAGTCGTACAGTCAAGTCAAGTGCAAGTGTTTACTCGCGTTATCCTTAAGTACTGTGAGTAAGTGCGCATTTACTTATTACTTATAGGTTCAAGGTTCAATAGTCTTACGCTGAGTGCGGCGCAGCGCAGCAGTGTAGCGGTAGTGTAGTTAGTTCAAGCCTTACTTACATCTAGTTCAAGTTAAGTTCAAGTCTTACATTCAGTCAAGTCAAGATAAGGCTTGCGTCAAGTATAGTAAGGGCTTTGTTGACGTTCAGTCAAGTCGGCCCAAGTCTTACGTTCAAGTAAGGTCAGTCCTGCTAATGTACCCTTGAGTTCGTGTAGTCAATCTTACGTTAAGTTAAGTCAAGGCCTAGGTCGTAGTCAAGTAAAAGTAGTCAGTAGTCTAACGTTTGAAGTAGTAGTCTTGTACTGGTAGTGTTAATACAGTTTATCTTATGCTAAGTCTGTTAGTCTGCGTACTTATGTGTAGTAGTGTAGTGTGTTAGACTTATGTTTGAGGGCAAGTGTTCACTTACGCAGTGGTTAGTTCAAGTCAAGACGGTAAGGCGAGGCGGTAAGTACCTTATCTTATAAGCATCTAGTCGAGTCAAGTCAGGCGAGGAGGCGGTAAGTAAAGGCCTTATCTTACATCTAGTCGAGTCAAGTTGTTCAAGCCGCTTGTTCAGTCAAGTCAAGCGTGTGTAGGCGAGTCTTACGTTCAGCCAAGTCGGGCCCTCAGTCGAGCGTTCATCCAAGTCACGTCAAGTCAAGTAGGCAGGTCTGTTACCTTCAGTCAAGTTAGTTAAGAAGAGGTCAGTCAAGTCTTACGTTCAGTTAAGGTCAGTCTTGCCAATGTACGCTTGCGCTTTTGCGCTTTGGGGGACAGGGGCCTCGTCACGCCTGTGCAGCGATGTGCAGCATGCGTGCTCAGAGGCCATCCTACCTATAGTATGGGAGAGGGTAACCGTTGAGCAAGTCAAGTCTTAGAACTGTTGAGTGCTGTTGACGTGCCAATGTACGCTCGCGTATTGGTGGACATGGGCTGTCAACGCCTCATGAGAGACTGCGAGAGAGATGCGCTTAGAGACGGTTAGTATGGGAGTATGGGAAGGACGTTGAACGTCTTGGGCTTTAGTCTTTCGTTAACGTTGCTTTGTGTGAGTGAGTGAGTGATGCATGCCTCATGCATGCGCTGCGCTGTGGAATGGGGGGTGGCTGAGGGCTCTTATTGATAACAAGACGTTATATATATATAACAGCGCAGAAGGCCCGGCGGACTGAACAAGTTAGCTAGATGGTCACGCTCGCTGTTGTTGAAGAAGCACTTGTTGAGGGTCAATGTACATCTGCGCTTTGGTGGGCATGGGCTGCCACGCCTTATGCACAACAGTGTGAGAGATGTGAGAGAGATGTTAGAGGTTGTTGTTGAGAGAGAGAGGGTGAAAGGTGGGCATGGGCGTTGGGCGCCACGATGTCTTAGGCTGTTTCTTGATGTCTGTTTCTTGTTTCTTTGGCGGGGAGTGGAAGCGAGAGGAGAGAGAGAGAGAGACGACATTCCCCTTTCTGACTGACAGCATG
>JAYMDG010000035.1:245000-247500 GCA_036872995.1 Hymenopellis raphanipes
TGATCGTTGAGGTGTGGGGGTTACCCACATGAACACTTGCACCAACGTTCAATAGAGTCGAACCCTTCACTTTCGTTTGAACAGTATGAGAGTTGTTTCCACCAGCAACTCGAAGCCTTGACTACTGTCACTTTGGTACCAAGGTAATGGATAAGGATGATGAAGGTATCCCTAAGGGATCTGTGAGCTAGTTGCTTCGTAGACTTCAGGCCTCCCTTGCCTTGAGCGTCTTGAAGCTGCAAGAAGACTAGCTCACAGAGCGGAAGAGAGAAGCAGAAGGAGTGAAAGGGAGTACTTGAGGGCGGGGCAAGCAAGTGGAGGAGGGTAGTAGTTAGTTTAGTTAGATCACGAAAGGGAGTAGTAACATGCTAAGTAGGTGTTTACCTGCATAGTTCGCCGCTCTTACTTCTTAGTTGAAGCAGAAGGTCAGTCAAGTGAAGTAGGGGGTAGGGTTAGAGAGTTGTTAGTATGCCATATGTTGTCAATACATGTTCTTATTCAACGTCTAGTCAAGTTAAGTCGTACAGTCAAGTCGAGGCAAGTGTTTACTCGCGTTATCCTTAAGTACTGTGAGTAAGTATGCGCATTTACTTATCCCTTAGGTTCAATAGTCTTACGCTGAGTGCGGTGCAGCGCAGCGCAGCGGTAGTGTAGTTAGTTCAAGCCTTACTTACATCTAGTCAAGTTAAGTTCAAGTCTTACATTCAGTCAAGTCAAGATAAGGCTTGCGTCAAGTATAGTAAGGGCTTTGTTGACGTTCAGTCAAGTCGGCCCAAGTCTTACGTTCAAGTAAGGTCAGTCCTGCTAATGTACCCTTGAGTTCGTGTAGTCAATCTTACGTTAAGTCAAGGCCTAGGTCGAGTCAAGTAAAAGTAGTCAGTAGTCTAACGTTTGAAGTAGTAGTCTTAGTACTGGTAGTGTTAATACAGTTTATCTTATGCTAAGTCTGTTAGTCTGCGTACTTATCGTAAGTAGTGTGTTAGACTTATGTTTGAGGGCAAGTGTTCACTTACGCAGTGGTTAGTTCAAGTCAAGACGGTAAGGCGAGGCGGTAAGTACCTTATCTTATAAGCATCTAGTCGAGTCAAGTCAGGCGAGGCGGTAAGTAAAGGCCTTATCTTACATCTAGTCGAGTCAAGTCAAGCCAAGCCGCTTGTTCAGTCAAGTCAAGCGTGTGTAGGCGAGTCTTACGTTCAGCCAAGTCGGGCCCTCAGTCGAGCGTTCATCCAAGTCACGTCAAGTCAAGTAGGCAGGTCTGTTACCTTCAGTCAAGTTAGTTAAGAAGAGGTCAGTCAAGTCTTACGTTCAGTTAAGGTCAGTCTTGCCAATGTACGCTTGCGCTTTGGTGGACAGGGGCCGTCACGCCTCATGCACGACTGTGCAGCATGCGTGCTCAGAGGCCATCCTACCTATAGTATGGGAGAGGGTAACCGTTGAGCAAGTCAAGTCTTAGAACTGTTGAGTGCCAATGTACGCTCGCGTATTGGTGGACATGGGCTGTCACGCCTCATGCAAGACTGTGCGAGAGATGCGCTTAGAGACGGTTCTTCCTGTAGTATGGGAAGGACGTTGAACGTCGTGGGCTTAGTCTTTCGTTAACGTTGCTTTGTATGAGTGAGTGAGACGGTTCATGCATGCCTGCGCTGTGGCGAAGGGGGTGAATGAGGGCTCTTATTGATAACAAGACGTTCTTTAATATATAACAGCGCAGAAGGCCCGGCGGACTGAACAAGTTAGCTAGATGGTCACGCTCGCTGTTGTTGAAGAAGCACTTGTTGAGGGTCAATGTACATCTGCGCTTTGGTGGGCATGGGCTGCCACGCCTTATGCACAACAGTGTGAGAGATGCGCTTAGAGACGGTTGTTCCCTATGTGAGAGGGGGGTGAAAGGTGGGCATGGGCGTTGCGCAAGCCACGATGTCTTAGGCTGTTTCTTGACTTATCGAGTGGAAGCGACAGCGGGAGAGGCAGGCTTAGAGACGACATTCCCCCCTTTCTGACAGCATGCGAACGAACTCCGCCAGTTCTCAAGCCATCGATGCGCTTGCCCTCGGGTAAATGCTGGCTTGGGACTTGACCTGTTCTTCAGTTTCTTTCGACGATTGATGCTAGTCAAGTATACTTGGTATTGAGTGTTGTGAGCTGTTAGTCTGTCTGTTCGGGTCATTTCATATTGAGGGGAGTCTTGTTCCCTTATTCAAAGTAAAAGTCTAGTCGCTCGAAGGATGCCGCGGTGAGAGAGAAGTGTTGAAACAGGATGTGCGTACTTCTTTGAAGTGCCCGAGTCTTGGAGTAGGACGAGAATCTCATTGCTAAGGGTTGAACGTCGCTGATGCCACCTTCTCAAGAGGTGTCCTTCAGAGGTCCAGTACGCCCGTTAAAATGGTTGAGCGGTCGTTAAACACTTTGAATGGGTAAGGGGGCAAGCTCATATGGCGGCGATCAGCCTAGAATGTACGATCGCGCTTTGGTGGACTGGGGCTCTCACGCCTCTTGAAGG